>JAQPPZ010010074.1:0-24618 GCA_028583015.1 Wollemia nobilis | reverse complement strand
GTGTCAATATGCTTTATGTGTTCATGATGGACTGGATTCTTGACCAAGTTCAAAACACCTAAGTTGTCACAAAACATGTGAATAGGAAGTTTCTTTGGTAGGCCCATGGTAGCCAAGATGTGACTTAACCATATCGCTTCACACACAGCTCCACGTGCAGCGTGATACTCTGCCTCTATTGAATATAAAGCAACCACCTATTGCTTTTTACTATACCATGAGACAGGACCAGATCCAAGATGAAATACATATCCTGAAGTTGATTTTTTGTCATCTAGGGATCCAGCATAGTCAGATTCAGTATATCTCTGTAAGAAGAATGAGCTATTCTTCTTAGACTCTAGACCATATTCGACACTACCTTGAATGTAGTGAAGAACACGCTTAGATGCTTTCCATTAAGAGGCCTTTGGTTCTTGCATGAATTGAGAAATATAGTTTATAGCATAAGTAATGTTTGGTCTAGTATTGGTCAAATAGATAAGGCTTCCAATCATCTATCTATATAGTGTGCCATCTACTTGTGGTGAGTCATCATACCATGATAACTGAAGCCCTGATTCCATTGGTGTTGCCTTGGGCTTGCAATCATTCATACAATATTTTTCTACTAAAGTCTTGGCATATTTTTTCTGAGTCACCCTAAGATTATTCTTTTTCTTTTCTATCTCAAGACCAAGACAGTAGTGGAGAAGTCCTATATTTGTCATATCAAATGACTCTTTCAAGTCATCTTTCACGACGTTGATCAATTTTTTTGAATTTCCAGTGATTATCAGACCATCTACATATAATACAAGAATCACTATTTCAGAACCTGTGTTCTTGATATAGATATTTGCATCAGATGGACTTCTCTTGAATCCGTGTTGTAGTAGGTGACTATCCATTTTAATGTATCATGCTCTTGGGGTTTTTTTGAGCCCGTATAATGATTTGACCAACTTGCAAACTTGTTGCTCATGGCCTTCCTCAGCAAACCTTGGAGGTTGAGTCATATATACCTCTTCTTTTAAGTCACCATTCAGAAAGGTACTTTTTACATCTATTTGATGTAATTTCCATCCAAACTATGTTTTCATAGCACAAAGAACTCGAATGATGGTCATTCTTACAGTGGGTGCAAAGGTTTCCTCATAATCAAGGCCTTTCTTTTGAGCATAGCCCTTCACTACAATATGGGCTTTATGATTGTCTATGGTACCATCTGCCTTATATTTGACTTTGTAAACCCATTTGCAGCCTATGGGCTTCTTTCCTTTAGGCAAATCTACCAACTTCCACATTTTATTCTTCATGAGGGAGTTATGTTCAGCATCCATAGTTGCGTTCCACTGAGGTTGTCTAAGGGTTTCATCAACTGTAGAAGATTTATTTTTATTATATGAAGACATGTAAACCCTCTCCTCATCAATTCCATATCATCTCCACTTTATAAATATCTATCAATAGAAAGCTCTTGAAAATCTGCACAAATATCATCAACTAAAGTAGATGCTTCTGCCTTTCTATGTCTATACATGCTTCGTGTCTTAGGACGATTGAGAGTGAGATCTAGTGGTGAAGTGAGTTTGGAATCTCTCATATTACTTGTATACCATTTAGGAGGCTTTTTCTATTGTGGAGGATTTTTTGGTTGTTGCTCCTCATCTTCCAGGTATACTAATGTAGTGTTAGATGTGAAAGCTTCATCAAACACTACATCTCTACTAACATGTATTTTCTTGGTGAATGGATCTATCAACCGATAGCCTTTTGAGAATTCATCATATCCAAGAAAAACACACTTTAGATTCTTTTCATCTAACTTCTTTCTTTTCTCCTTAGGTATGTGCATAAAAGCCTTACACCCAAATACTCGTAGATGAGATATGGAGGGTTTCCTTCCACTCCATGCTTCCTGAGGAGTCATACCTTCAAGAGCCCTTGTGGGTGCCCTATTTAGAAGATATACTATAGTTGTTATAGCTTTAGCCCAGAAAATTTGCTCAATATTGACTCCCTTAAGCATACATTGAACCATTTCCATAATGGAACGATTTCTTCTCTCAACAACTCCATTTGACTAAGGAGAATAGGTTGTTTTTAACTATATTTTTATCCCATGTTTCTATAAAAATGAGGAAAATTCTTTTGATGTGTATTCCCCCCTCGATATGGACGGAGGGTCTTTATGAAACATCTTGATTCTTTCTCAACAAGCTTCTTGAACTGCTGAAAATAGTCAAATGCTTCAGACTTCAACTGCAAGAAGAAGACCCACATTTTTCGTGAGTGATCATCTACAAAAAATTGAAAATACCTTTTTCCTCCACAACTAGTAGACATAGGACCACACAAATTTGTGTGAACTAACTCCAAAGGTACTTTAGCTTGAAAAGAGCTAGGTTCAAAAGGTACTCTATGTTGCTTTCCGACAAGCAACTCCGAGCACACCGGCAAAGTAGATGAAAGAGTAGGCGAGTCCTTTCACCATTTGATATTTACTGATTTCTAGTACATACCCTGAGCTTAGATGCCCAAATATCTTATGCCATAGAGAAGTAGCCTCTTTTGTGGTTACTACCATTGCAGTATGTGTAGAGGTAATTGCATCTAAGATAAACAAACCATGTTTGTATGAACCTGTTGCTATATATTTTCCTTTCTGAGTGATAAAGCAATGTTTCTTTTCTTTGTCCACTTTTAAATTGACATTCATGTTATTGTCCAGGATTTGTGGAACTGACAAAATATTATTTTTCAATCCTAGTACATAAATAAATTTTTGAATTTTATATTCTCCATCTAGAAGGGAGATAGAAACACTTCCTTCTCCCTAAACTCGATAGGTCTGATCATTAGTAATGGTTACTAGTCTACCTTCTCGAGCCTCAAATTTCTCAAACCAAGACTTATTGCCAGTAATATGTTTACTAGCACCTAAATCTATGTACCAAATAGTATCCTTGTGAGAGTATTTTGTATGTGTCATGAGCACTGTGTGTGCTCGTTCAGAGTCTAAACTAGAATCTTCAGTGGTAATGTGTCCTGGTTGTTGTTTATTCTTGTTATTTGGTTTACTTTTGCCCTTTTTTTGACATTTTTCATTGGGAAGTTTGTTCTTAAACCAACATATTTTGGTTTCATGAGTTTCTTTATCACAAATTTTACAATACTGCTTCTTCTTTTGAATATCTTTGTATTTACCCTTGTCTTTGTTAGAAGAAGATCCTTTCTGTTGATTCCACTTTTTTTGTTTGAGAAAAGTGCATTGTTGGATGCCTCATCTCTTTGGAGTTGATTAGCTTCTTTAGTTTGAAGCAAACTTACCAACTCTACAAAGGTCACTGTCCTCCTAGAGACTTGTAGTGAAGTGATCAACATTCTATAGGAGTCTAGAAGAGCCCTTAAAATGATTGAGGTCAGGACATTGTCTTCCACTTTTTCTCCTAAGGCTTGCAGTTTTGTTTTTATATCTGTGACTCTACAGAGGAATAGCTCTATTGTCTCTCTAGATTTCATATGAAGAGTATGAAGCTGTGTTTGAAGGTTAAGAATTATTGATTGATTTTTTCCTTCAAAAATGGTTGCTAGGGCATTCCATTCCTCCTTACCATTTTTAGCTTCACTTATATGAGGTTGTATGTCATTAGTAATAGCTAGCAAGATCAATAAGGAAAGTCTTTTATCCTTTTTATCATATGTTGTCTGATCTGCTCTTTCTAATGTGGGTCTAGAATCAGTGCCATCCACTATACCCCACATCTCCTTTATAGTTAAAATGGCTTTCATCTTAGTTTTCTAGGCTGAATAATTTGAACCTTTGAGCAGTTGGATCTCAGTGAGATACTTATTGATCATGGCCATGGTTAAGGTTTCAAATTGATATGACTAAGATGAATTTATCTTTGCAGTATACCCTCAAAAGAGTATATGAAAGAATTTTAATTTGCTCTTTAAGATATTTAATGGCACCTGCCTTAACACCCTTAACAAGGGATGAAAATTTTGAGGAAATTAAGCCAAACAAAATAGAGCAAATTAAAGGGGTAGGTTTTGAAATACTTTTGATTGTGCTCTCTAAGATATTTAATGGCACTTGCCTTAACACCCTTCAAGAAGGATGGAAAGTTTGAGGAAATTAAGCCAAACAAAGAGAGTGAATCAAGGTGTTTGGATTTTGACCTTTGGGTGAGGAGTTCAAAAAATTGACTTTGTTTAACCTGTGCAAGGTGTAGCACGATTGTAGTGAAATTTACATTTTGTGAAATACTTCTTCAATGTTTTATATGATTGTTTAATTGCACACAAAAAACATGATTGTTAGTGCAATAATCAAAACAAGAGAGCAACCCAAATTATTATCACTATAGGTGTCGGATGCAACCGAAAATGCACCTAGTATAGTCAATTTTTTAAGAAAAGGTGTCAAGTAAAATCGAGAATGCACCTTTCTTACTTTGAAATATCCCCCTTTATCTTTATAATTTTGCAAAAAATAGAATCACAAAATATGACTTCTATCCCCCCTTAATTTTTACAAATTGAGAAAAAAAATTCGAGCACTCCTTTCAAGACCAGTCGACACACGACCCGCGTTTGAAAGGCTTCCAGACTAGTCGACACACGACTTTGGTTTTTATCTTCAACACTCAAGCATAAGGAGAAAATAGGTTCAAAAAATATTTCTCAAGTTTTACAACAACAAAATGTGCAATTTTATGTCTTATATCTCCATTGTGAAGGAGAAAACAAAAGCAAATTTTGGATTTTGTTGCAAAGAAAAAATGACCTTTGTCCTTGCCAATGTGTTCAATTTCTTTGATTTGCAATAGAATTTTGAGTTTCTATGTCTTGTATCTCCAAAAAAATTGTGAATAAAACTATAGAACTTTAGAGGAATTTATTGCAAAAAAAAATGAAGGTGTTGTTTGTCTCCTTTCAAAAATCTCCTAGTTCTTAAAAATGCTAAAAAAATATATCTTTTAAAGTTTAATAATTTTTATAATAAAGCTTATTTTTGGAAAAAAAAATCAACCATTTTACTTTAATTGATGATTAAATTCACCCAGGTATTGTAGGTGAGTTGGAGAGGAGAGGGCAATCCTCCAAGGGAGTTCCCAGGTTCAAATCTCCACCCTACCAATAAGTTGAATTGGGTATCCAAAATCCAATTGATAATGTTGGTGTGGGCAGGGTCGGGTGCAACTCCTGGGTGACTTTGACGGTGTAGAACCCCCTGTTCATGGTCTCTTAGACCAAGGCAGCCCCGCAAGGGGTTTTTTTCTTAAAAAAAAATGAATAAATCCAAAAAAAATACTTAATTATAAAAAAAATACTAAAAAAAAATTAAATCAAGCATAAAAAAAAAACTTTAGGAAAAACAATTGAGAGAATAGAGTTTAAAACCTTCAAAAAAGAATTTTTGGGCATCGCACGGGCTCAAACATGTGACCTGTTGGCTCTAAGGCATCCGCCTTGGCCAACCAAGCTGTCGGAGGTCTTGGAGCAAAAGCTTCGACGCATAGTATTTCAAGAAGCCTGCGGGCTTCCACAGGACTGTAGTGGGATTTATCCCACATGCATCCCACAAGGGATGCCGAAGGCTTCAAAAACCATAGAATGCCCCTTGGGATGTGATTTCCTATAGGTAATCATGGTCCAACCTGATACCCTTTTGGATGCCGCCACGTGGTGCCAAAGGGTCTGTCGTGTCGTGTCGTCTAGTGGTTTTTCGCCACGTGTCGTGTCAAGTCATCCAGTGGTTTTCTACCATGTGTTAGTCGAGTCAGGTCATCTTGTGGATTTTTTCCATGTGTAAGGTCTGTGTTAGGTGGTTGGTCCAGTCAGTGTCTAGGTCAGCACCTCAGGGTACGTGCAGTCTAGAGTTATCTGAATCTCACCACGTGGCATAGATCTACGTGGATTAGAGGGCCTCCTACCATCATGAATGCTGAGGTTGTTAGGGATTGTAGGGCACACCTACCCTCTCAGATCTGGATGTGGTCTAGAGCATGTGCTTCCAGCTGGGAGGGGAGGGCTTGCTTGCCCTATTGACTCTCCCAATCTACAGGGGCCATGTCCATGTGGGATCGAGAGGGTGCTGCTACCCTCCTGACGATCCCACATGTAGACTATGAGATACAATGTAGGTCAATCCTGTGTGTGGTCTGTGGGAGTCAGCACGGTCCTGATTGGACAAGTATGACCATGGGATTGTGGGTTGACAGGCTTTGACCTAAAAAAGTTGAGAGTCTGGCCGTGTGGGCAATCGATCAGATCATGATCACCTCGGTGATCATGTAGATCGATCGACCCAACAATGGGCTGGGACCTGGTAGGTCAATTTGACCTGGCCAGTGTTTGGCCTAAAGCCACTCTTGCCATTGAGCTCACCTATCGAGGTGGGTTCGATGGCTACGAAATGGCACCAACTCGTCCTCCGAGTAAGCAAAAAAAATGGCTCTGATGCCAATGAAGCAATAATGCACGAAAATATTAAGCAAATTATGATCAATCAAAAATTAGGAATTACATTCAACTTAGAAGCTTAAGTAGGTTACAAAATAGGATTATTAACCATTTAGCATTAGAAGCGCTAAGGATGATTAATAATAGATTTATTCTAACAACCTAACTAAATATCATAAGATATTTAGTTATTAACCTTAGTTAACTAGGAGGTAATTCATATAATAGTAAATATCTTCTATGGTAGAAAATTAAATGTAATAACCTATGTAGTATAATGCAATATACTACCTATTTTACCCTAACAATTTTTCTCTTTAAGTCTTTCCAATTTTTTGAGAGCAGCAAAGATTTTTTCTTTTATGTCAAACATAGTCTCTTCTTCACTTTCTGAAGTCATGTGTGCTACCGATGGATCCTCTTCCAATATTTTAGTCTTTGCACAGAGAGACCCACTCTGATACCAATTGAAGAACATGTGCTTATACTAAGAGGGGAGGTGAATAGTATACAATAAAACTTTTTGCTTTTTAATCCAAATAGTAGCATTAGCATTAATAAAATTTTAAACATCACACAAAGCATTATACACGAGAGACATCATTTTTACGTGGTTCACCCAATGTGGGCTACTCCAAGGAGAAAATATTTCACTAAAATTTTCTCAATTAATCTCTTGGGAATCCTTCCCAATTACAATGGTTATGGATCTTTATCCAAAGGATATGTTGATCCCCTAAATCTGGTTTGTGGATCTCTATCTAGAGGATAACTCCTTCTCCTCTACTCTGGATGGTGATCCTCTAGAAGACGACTACCTCCACTGCACTAGCTTGTGGATCTCTCTCCACTGAAGACTCTTGTCTCCACTTAGAAGACCTGTCCTCACTGCCCTGGCTGATGAATCTCTATCCACTAGAGACTATTGTCCTCTCTGCTCTATTACCTTCAAAGATCTGTCTTAAATCTGTACTAAACATAGTCTAGTCGATCTAGCACAAATCTTCTCAACAAGTCCACTCGAAACCTGTTCAACTCTACTCAATAGGTCCACTCAGAACCTGCTCAATAATGCTCCATAGGTCCACTCAGAACCTGCTCAAATCTACTCAATAGGTCCACTCAAAACTTGCTCAACTTTGCTCAATAGGTCAACACAGTTCCTATCCAAATTCGCTCAATAAGTCACACAAAACTTAACCAAATCTATATTGTAAGCTTCCAAAAAATCTCACACAAAATCAGTCCACAAGTCTCCTCAAAGACTTACCTCAAATCTGCTTAACAAGTCCACACAAAACTTGTCCAATATCATAGAAGCATAAAGAGAATTTTTAGAGACTCAATATGTTCTACACTCAATGCTCAATTACTTTCACAACTCAAATCAGAATATAGAATAGTTTGTTTTATGGAACATGAACAATCACTTTATACAACCACTTGACTAGGCTCAACCACTCAACTCAACCAATTACTTAATGAAACTCCCCTTTCTCACAAACCCTATTCCAAGCATATATCAACCAACTCAAAATAATTCCAACAATTGCTCAACAACAAATCTCACATAACAATGATACTCATGTTCTTTTCAAACCCTAGTTCAAGTTCTTTGCAAAACAACTCATTTCAAAAACAATGCCTATAACTCAATATTCACATAACAATGATGCTCGTGTTCTTTTCAAAACCCTAACTCAAGTTCTTCACACAATCCAATGGCTTCAACAAACAATGCTTATAAAACAAGGTTTTAATCACAACTCTTAATTCCAGAAAACCTTGAAGCATTAAATAAAACACTTTCGAAAAGTAAACCCTAATCAAATCCTTTTCAATCCAAACTTTATTTTCTAGTAAGCAATCAATCAACTCAACCAAGAAAGAATTTGCCCATACATTTTTTCTTGAAAAGGAGTTGATCTCACAAATCTACCACACTCATAATTACTTAATTGCCAATCTCAATAAGGGTTAGAAGATGATAATTTCCTCAACAAAACACAATGCAAAATGATATTAAAATTACACCTTATCACTCCAACTCAAATAATATTCAATACCTTCACAATAATATTCTTTAACACAAAAACCCTTTATTAAAATTAAACAACACTCAAAAGTCTTTATCCTTCAATATGTCAATATAGTAATTTAAGACTTTAACAAAAATAATTAAAACCAAAACTTCCTTATTAATCCAAGTGATAATTTTCAACTACCACCACTATCCCACAAAAACCCTTTCTAAAAAATTCCACTAACACATCTTATACCTCCAAACATTCTTTATTGAAACCTTAGGCAATAAAATTAAAAAGCTTTACCTTGGCCACCGACAGGTTTTGACCCCGTAACATCTGCCTCCATGAGCAACTTAGCCACGGTCTCCATGACCACATGCACTATAGGCACATTTAAGAGCTAAAAGGTTGTACCTTCACTTTAATCTTTGTGACCAATGAAAATGCATGAAAAGCTTTTCCTTTTGGCGCTCACCACCAACGAGATTTGAACGCGGGCACTGCTTCATCCAATGCTTTCGTAATTTGTTCTCTGCTACTTGGACCACCGTGTCCAATGTGCTTTGAAAACTCCAACCCCTTCACCTTATCCTTGGAGCTTAAGACAAAAATATTTTTCATCTTCTTCCTCAATGAACCTTTTGAAATTGCAAACAAAGTTTTAATCTTCGAAAAATAAATTGTTCGAGGGATGAGCAATAATGTCTTTGGAAGCCACCTTATATACACAATATTTTATTTCCTTCAACGTCGGTGCTCCCTTCTTTCAATGACGTCGGTGCCTTTATAAACACTTTATAATTTATACAAGGTGCTTTATTAAATTGAATGATGTCAGCATTAATTATAATTTATAAATGTAATTTTATAAATTATAATTATAGGATTTAATATTTAAACCCTTCCTTTACATTGCATTCCATGGTGTAAATAATATTTATTTATAAAATTTAAATTCTTATTGAATTTAAATAATTTATAAAAAATATTATATCTCCTTTTTAACTTTGCACTGAAACTCTTGATCTTTGGCCTTCTTCCTGGATATCAAATAACAAATTTGACAACTTTGTTCCTTGACAAAAATCTTGATATTAATGTTGACTTAATGTCTTAACATCAATGACAATTTTAACTTTTAGGACTCAAAATGTCCAACATCTTCTCTTTGGTATCATAAAAATTTGCAATAGCTCTAATCAACTCAGGATAGGGATGAATAGGAGTATAAACATATCAGTAGAGTAGATAATTGAAGGAGAAGAAGAAGGAGATGACGGAGTAATGTCTGTAGTCATTCTTTCTTTGATATCCTTTCATATTCTTTTTGAATTTTTCCATTTCATGACAGTGTCACCGATTTTGGCATCTCTATCTATGAATTTTTCACCTACTTCTTCCTCACGTCTTATTACCAAGGAAGCAAAAGATGATGTTGTCATTGCCATTTTTCGACTACTCTTCTTTGGGGACATGGGAAATTACTTGTAGAGACTATCTGTACTAGGTCTAAACTCAAAAAAGAGAATAAAAAGCAAGTTTCGGTAGAAGAACTCTCTCGAGAGTGAATTAGGGTTTCTTTACATCAATCAGAAAGAATGTGCATGATTGCATTAACTGTGGTTGGTAGATTTGCTTTTTTTGAATCTTCTCATGTGTCATTTATGCCATATTCCTACATGCTAAATTTTTTGGCCAATCATTGGCCGCTGCATTAAATGAAAAATCATGCTCTTCAAAGCTTTAATTATTCGCAAGGGATGTGCTTTTCAACTAATCATCGAAAGGTGACATGGAAAAATTTAAATTTTAGCTATTACGGCGTGACAAGGTAGTGCTTTCTTTTTTTATAATTTTTCTAGTTAACTTTGAATTGTTGTGAAATCGTGATAGAATCATTACAATCCGAAAACAAGAAATACTTAGAAAATATTATATAGTATACATAATATACAATAATTTTTTTTCTTCCTATTTGAAGTAGAGTTTCAGTAAAAACCATTCACTGGAATAGGTTGAACTTCACTCTGTTTGTCTTTTAGTTGAAATTAATTGAATTGTTTCTCAACAAATATTTTGAATGGACCCTCCCAAAAGGCATCAAATTTTTGGTGATGTCTTGGCTTGGCCTTTTTTTCATTCCACTTTAAAACTAAGTCTCCAAATTTAAACTTTTAAAAGTAGTTTTTTATCAAACCACCCTTTGGTGTCAGCCACATGCTTTTGATGATGGTCATAAGCCTACTCCCTCTGCTCTTCTAGTTTTAGGAGTTGCATCAATCTAGCGTCCATTGGTTGACTTTCTTCAACATCAATCTAGTTGAGAAACTTCAAAGCAGGTATCTCTATATGTATGGGCAAAATGGCCTATTTGCCATAGACCAAGGAATATGGTGATGTGTTAATCAATTTTTTAATTGAAATGCTATCAGCCCACAATGTTTGGTTTATCAAGGAGTGCCAACTTCTCTTGTTATCTTTCAGAGTCCTCTTCATAATTTGAGAAGATTTTTATTTGTAGATTCTACTAGCCATTGCCTTATGGGTAGTAATTAGAGGAGGTCTTCAATTATATACCATATTCACCAGTAAATTCAATCATCTTTACTCCAATGAAGGTTGATCCATTGTCTGTGACTAATGCATCTGGTATACCAAATATTGTAATCAAGTTTTCTAAAAACTCAATCATAACTTTCTGATCATTTCTGTTGGACATTTTGAGTCCTCTAATTCAAAGTTGTCATTGATATCACCTGATAGAGTTATCACTCATATCAAGGAATTCAGCAAGAAATAAAGTCATCCAAGGTTGTCACTATCATCCAAGAAAAAGCTTCAACAGTGAAAAAGTGAAAGGAAAAAGGCTTCATAATATTTTAATATTATTGGGAGCATAGGTTAAGCAATTGGTTCATATAAGCTCAATATGGGTTATTTCCAAGATTAAAAAGGAGGTTTAATAATTATTTATAAATTATTTAAATTCACAAGGAATTTAAATTTTATAAATAATATTCGTTACACCAAGGTTGTGCATTAATACAAGGCTCCAAGGTTTAATTTAACTAAAACCTAAGGTTGGTCTAATTTAATTTATAATATTTAAATTTAAATTTAAATTTAAATACATTATAAATTAATCAACCAAGCCGACGTCGAATTAAATCAATGCACCGACGTGATTGTATGGAAGACAAGGGCATTATATATAATGACCTCAAAGGCATTAATCATTTTTATCCTTGATAATTCGTTTGGAGTGCATGTGAATTAAGGCTCGTGTTTTAAAAGACTTTACGAATTGCAAAAGGGTTGAAGCAGGGAACATTTGACTTGTGGAGCACATAGGCCAGCTTGGCCTAGCACTGCGTTGGCTTGGCGAGACATAGGAGGTCCCACGTTCGATTCGCTTGGAGGTTGATTGCAAGGTCAAAGTCCTCGAAGCGCGTTTTGATTATTTTGAAAGGTGCAATTTTGTGAGGTTTTTGATGCAGTTCATGCCTTCTTAGGCACGTGTGGGTGCGTGGCCCAATGACAGCTTGGCCGTAGTTAAGGCATTAGGAAGGAAGATGTCGAGGGATCGAATCCCTCTGAGAGGTAAGGCAAGAAAATAATTATATTTTTATTTTTATTAAATAGGCTTAAGGGAGATATAAGGGTTATGTTATGCCCTAGAAAATTGAGATATTTTTTATAGTTTTATTTTTGGAAGGGTAGCATATTATATATCATTCGAAAGTATTTTTCAAGGGTTATTTGATTAACTTGATTAGAAGGAGAAATAAGTTATGTGTAAAGAGATATTTTTGTTTTTGTAAAGGGGTTCAAAAGTGAGTTTGATTTATTCTTTTTCAAAGGGGATTATTTCTTTCATGAGAGGACATGGTGAATTTTATTGAGTAGAAGTAATAAGGTGTTATTGGGATATTATTTTTATTGTTGTGATATTTTTTTCCCTAGAAAAAATCATAATTTTATATTAAGAAAATATGAAATTACATTCTTCATATGCCTTTTTTGGCATTTCTTCAAAATTTTAGTAGTGACCTAAAAATCAGGTCACTTATACATCATAACTAGTTGTCTATATCATGCTAAGTTATATCCTTAAGAATCTTCCCAATTTATCAAACAATATCCTTTAAATCACTTCTGAGTTTTTTTGGAGAAGTTGCTTTAATTGTGCTTGCTTTAACTAGATTGTATTAGTCCCAAATAGATATTTGGAACAACTGCAATGCATTGCCCTCATTGAATTCTTGTACTAAGCACATACCTGGATCAATCTGAAGTGCCTCCTTTGAGAGTTCATCTACTTCCCTATTTAGTTCTCTAAAAATATGATAAAAAGTAAAAGCTTCACTTCTATCCACAACTTCTTTTATTTGAGAGAATATGGGTTGTAGAATCATGTTTTCCATCCTAAAAACACCAAGCATCTAGTTTATTACCACCTATGAGTCTCCATAAATTTGAATTTTTTGTATTCCTTTTGATTTTGCCAACTGAACCAACAATTTGAGAGCCATAATTTTGGCATAATTATTAGAACCTTCTCCCAATCTAGCCTTGAATTTAAAATAATGAGAGTCAGAAATATATAGTAATCCTCTTGCTCCACAAACTCTAGGGACTCCCTGTTTTGCCCCATCAAAAAAACCCCAGGCCCCTGATTTATCAATCTTTGGAGGGATGATTTGTCTGTTAATCTTTGTTGTTGCTGGAACCTTATAGTTTTTGAAACTTCCAATGATTTGGGAGGAGACCTTCCAAGTAGGCTTCTCTTGATCCTAAAAAATTAATGCATTCCTAGATAACCATACTCCCCAAGACACAAACAATGGGAGAGCTATAAATCCTTTGTAACACCTATTTTCAAACCAATATTTTAAGCACTCTCCTAAGGAATCTTCTTGCCATCCTATAGGAAGCTTAAATTGAGCTAAGACCTCCCTCCAAACCTGTTTGGTAAATGAGCAAGAAACCAATAAATGATCAATTGTTTCATTATTTGACTTACAAAAATGACACCTTCCTGGACCATTCCAATTCTTCTTCTGTAAAACCTCCCATGTTAGAGCCTTATTTTTCATGGCAAGCCAAAGGAACAGTCTTGCCTTCAATGGGGCTTTCTACTTCCAAAGTGTCTTCCACCACCATGCTGGATTGTCATTGCTATCTTCTAATAGAGTCTTATACCCTAACTTTGGAGTGTACTCCCCTGTAGCTGCATTCTTTGTCCAGACCAATTGATCAGTTTCATCTCGTAGCTTGATATGTCCAACTTTAAGTCTCCCCACGTATTCTTCCCACTGGAGTGCCTCTTGACCTTGAAAACCTAACATTGTTGCTTCCTTCCATCCCTGACTCCAATTTGTAGAAGATTTTGGATTAGTTGCATGGGCAAGATTTTCAATCCCTTGTGCTCTTAGAGTCTGAATTATATTGTTTGGAAGTCTGTGCATATCACCACAACCAATCCAAGGGTCTAATCCTAGTCTTATCCTTGAACCATCCCCTATTTTCCAAGCAAGCCAATCACCAACAATATAAAAGGTCTGAATCATTGCCTTCCAACAGATTGAAACATTACGTGTTTGCTTAATTGGGGTCCTTATCCACTCCTCAACTGTGAGTGAATTTAAATATTTTTCATGCATAATATTATTCCATAAACCTTCCTTTGATATTATCTTCCAAACACACTTTGTTGCTAGAGCCTTGCTAAATAGGAAGATGTTCTTAAGTCCCCATCCTCCATTTTTCTTAGGATTGGCTAAGGATTTCCATTTAACCAAGGGAATACCTTCCCTTTCCCTTTTCCCTATCCATAAGAATCTATAACTTAACTGTCTAATTTTTTCCAAAACTCCTTTTGGTATATGAGCCAAAGATTACCAATATACTAGTATTGCCTCCAAAATAGACTTGACCAAAGTCAATATCTCCCCCAAATAGAGCCATTTGTTGCACCAAATATTAATTCTTCCTTCCACCTTTTTGATCAGCCAATTCCAGTCTTGTTTAGTGTAGTCATTGGGTTTCAAAAAGAACCCCAGATATTTAAACCCTTCTTGAAGATCAAAACTGTTAAAGGGGAAAAGCTGACCTATTATTATGGTTTGAGTCTGATTCATACAATTAAAAGAAATGATTGACTTTTGTGCATTAATATGCATACCTGTTGCTAGACAAAAAATATCTAAATATTGTTTTAATTCCTCTGCAACTCTTACTGATCCATATGTGAAAATGAGAACATCATCTACAAAAAGGAGATGAGTGACTTCCACTGTTGTACCTATTTTAATTCCCTTAATTTCTCCTTCCCTCTTGGCTTCTATAATACACCTGCTTAATCCCTCAACTACCAAAATAAATAATAGTGGTGACAAGGGGCAACCTTGTCTAATACCTCTAGAAGCTTTGAAGAACTGAGAGGCTGACCCATTAACCAAAACTGCAAAAGAAACTGAACAAAGACATCCCATAATCCAATTCACCATCTGCACACAAAACCCAATATGAGTAAGAATCATTCTTAAATATAACCAATTTACTCTATCAAAAGCCTTGGAGAGATCCAACTTCATCACCATTACCTGTAATTTCTTTAATTTTATGGTGTGAAGACTTTCCTAAGCAGCACAAATTGCTTCATGAATTTGTCTACCATGCAAGAAACCAAATTGCTCAATAGATATAGAAGCAGAGAAGAACTTTTTTATTCTTGAAGCAATTATTTTTGCTATTATTTTATACACACAATTACACAAAGAAATGGGCCTAAAATCATCAAAGGAAGAAGGATTATCCTTTTTTGGAATAAGAGCAATGAAGGTAGAGTTGAAAACTGCGTTTACCCTTCCTTTTAACCTGGATTCCTCCACAACCTTGAGTAAGTCAGACTCTAAAATATCATAGAGCCCAAGAAAAAATTCCACAGTCCACCCATCAGGTCCTGGGCTCTTATATTTTTGGAAGGAGGTTAAAACAGATTTGAGCTCCTCCTTTGAGACTTCCTTAATCAACTCATTATTGGTCTCCTCATCTATAAATCTGGGAAAGAGAGAAGTTATTTTAACTATTTCAGCTATATTAACTTGACTAGGATCCTTGTATAGTTGACCAAAATGCCTTACACCCATATCTGCTAATCCTTTAAAGGAGGATACTTTACTTCCATCCTGTCCATGAAGCTCCCAAATTGTATTTTGTTGTTTTTTGTGGTTTGCAAAGCTATGAAAAATTTTAGTGTTCTCATCTCCATTTTCAATCCATAATGCTCTACTTTTGAGCCTCCAACTTGCTTCTCTCTACCAACAATCTACTCTTCTCTTGTTCCAGAATTTTATACTTAAGTCTTATTTCCTCATCCATGTCTTTTTCAAAATCATCTGCTAGAAACACTGCAAGCTCCTCCTCAATGTGTCTCAGTTTTTTCTCATCCATCAATTTTTTCTTATGGGCCCATTGAGTCATTGTTGCCTTAACCCTTTTTAAATTTGTTGCAAATTGTATACTAGTAGATTCTCTTAGACTAGAATCAAACTTCACCCATTTTGATTTGACTAAAGTTACAAAGTTATCCTCTTTTAGCCAATCAAAATTAAATTTTAAAAGGACAATATGGTTTTTTCTCCTCTTTTGTTAAAAGAAGCATGATAGGGGAATGATCAGAGTCACCTCCAACTTCAATCCAAGACTTCAATTTGAAAGTGTCATCTACCAAACTCTCTACTACTAAGAATCTATCTAGTCTCTTAGAAATTCTATCAACTCATGTTCTCATGTTTCTCCAAGTTGGGATAGATTTTAAAGGCACCAAGTCTACCAACCCCTTGGATTCAAAATTTTGGATGAAGTAGTTAGCCAATGGATCAGTTCTAGTAGAAAAACCCCACACTTCACTCCTAGAGAGAGTTAAGTTTAAGTCACCTCCTAAAATTAAATTATTAGCTTCTAAAACATTTTGATCCATAAGCTTATCCCAATACTGCATCATGTCTTTATACGGGCCATAAATTTTTACCACTGTCATTGTTTCCCCAAGATCCACTAAAAATAATTTTGTCCCTACTCCTGAGTCAAATAATGCAAATTTGGTTAGCCTAAATTGATTTACCTTCCACCCTGTAGCCACTCCTCCCGAGGCTCCTACGACATCAAGGGCCAAAAAATCCCATCCTTTAAGCAACTTACTGAGATCTTCCATCACTTTCATAGCTAACCCTTTTGTCTCTTGAATTAGTAAAATCTCTGGATTATGAATTTCTACCAACCTGTATAGAGCAGCTTTTTTTGCATAGCTGCCCATCCCTCGAATATTAAAGGAAAGTACTTTCATTTATTAACATTATTTGGGATCATCCCTGCTCTAAGGATCCCTTTTAAGGATGGTTGCTTGCCTTGTTGAACTTCACATAGGCTTTTATTCTTAGCCAATAAAGTAGAAACTATTTTGTCCCTCCTACCAATAATATTTTTATCCCCCACATCTTTATTGGGGCCTCCCCCAAAACCTTCTTCTCTTAGTCCTAATTTGCCTTTAAGGGATCGTAAGGGATACCTATGAATTTTTGCAGATAAAGTACCTTTCTGACCACAAGTAATTTGAAGTGGGGAAGCAATTTCAAAGATATTTACTTGTGAAGCATTATTAAAAATTTCACCAGAGTCTAATCCATGGACTGGATCTACTTCCTTCAATGAAGAGTATTTTAAGGGTCCTCCTTGCCCCTCAATTGCACCCTTACCTTCTTCTAGTGGAGATCTTGTATGAGATTTGGTAGAAGATTTGCTCCGAAAGCTTGTATATGGGTCCAAGAGCATGACATCCAAATTTTTATCTGAAGATCCTACCCTTACTTTGATATGAGATGATTATAAATCCATCTCTTTATCTAGCACAAAAATATTTATCTCCACCTTATCTACGTTTTTTGTTTTTTTCCCTTATTTATTTGCCTTGTATTCCTTATGCAATGAATCATAATTAGACTATAATTTATGTTCTTGAAGATAAATTTACATTTCATTATCAACCTTAAAGATCCCTTTGTCTTCCTTATGATGCCAAACCTTCCTTGAAAAATTAAGAGAATAATTCCTTGCAATATGCCCATAATTATGACAATGTGCACATCTAAAAGGCACACCAATATAGTCTAGGATTTGAACATGTGTACCTTTGTTATACTTCAACACAATTTCCCCCACCAATCCATCTCTCCAGTCCACATCAACAAGAATTCTAGCCATTGTCCTCATGCATGAGGATTGATACCTCTCATCCACATCCAAGAAAGAACCAATGCAGTTACCAATGGCTTGGAAAATATCTCTAGACCAGAATTCTAGTGGCAGCCCTGGTAACTTTACCCATACGTGATGAGAAGGTATTTGAGTAGTCCTAGGGTCAAAACAAGGATCCCACGGTTTGAGAATTAATAAAGTTGACCCCCAAAGCCATTTCTCTGACATAATCTTTGCCACATCTTCCTTAGACCTAAACTGAAAAGATAACCATTCCCTTACTAGAAATAAAATGCTAGGTACATACCCTAGAACTTCCATCCATTCCCTGGCCATCCAATTTGTTAAGGACTTTTCAGAAATTACACGTCCATAGAACCTCCCAATAAGCATTTTCTCTGAAATTTCAATGACTTCCCCCATTTTTACATCTTCTCCTAGAACTAATTTTGCTCTATCACTCTTCCTTCGAATGCACTTGGTTACCTTTTTATGTACTTCCAAGGGATTCTTCTTTGAATTTTATCCTTTCAATTTCTTATATTGTCCCTCATAGCATTGATTAAAGAGTTGTGGTATATTTTGAACTTGCTCTAAAGATGACATATCACAATCATCACTCTTGTCCATAGAGACTTCCTTCTTTCAAACTTCCTTCCATAGTCAAATACGGAGACATCCTCATAAGGATCCGTTGAGTAGTCCACTATTTCTTCTTCAAAACCCTATTCTGATAAATCCCTAAATCTTCCTTCCTTTTCAAACTCTTGCATTCTCTTTATAGCTTCAATATTGGGGGACTCTCCATTAGTGTTTTCATAAGCAAAACTAGCCTCTATAGATAATGTCTCATTATCTTTATCATCCTCTATTTCACTCACCATGATGGCAGTCTTGTCAGAAAAAAAAAAAAACTTTGAAATTTTTTCCTCTTAGCTCATGTCTTTGCAACCTTAGGGTTAAGATACATGTCATGTGGAGATGACTCCATCCTTAATGGCCATAGCCCTAGTATGTTCTTCTCATATTTCTCCTCCTCAACCATTGCTCTATTTAGCACTGGACTTGCCAACAAATCCCCTGCAAAAGCCTCCTTCAAACCCTCTAATGAGCTATTACTGTGTAACGGATCTGACATTTGTAGTGTTAGTTGTAGTAGTGAACCATCTTCCTCCTTGTTCGCTTTGTATTCTCTTGACCCTTCTTTAGTCCCAAAGTTGAGATCTTAGACATATCTGACATCCATCTACACCTTAGTGCAACATCTCATACGGGGAGGGGGGGGGGGGGGGGGGCCCCCAAAGGGGGGGGGGGGGGGGGAAGGCCGCGGCGGGGGGGAAAAAAATAATTTATTTTTTCTGTAAGAGTGTAGCAGTTTTAAGGTATTTGAACATGTTGTATTCTCCTTCAAAGTGTTGAAGACCCTCTTCTAGAATAGTTTATTCTTCGATTGTCCATTTATAAGCAAACCTTGGGTTATGCTTTAAGACCTGTGAGATCCCACTAGTGTTCTACATATTTATTTCCACTAATATTTAACTTGCAGAGACTATCATTTGTTATACATGAATTAGTGGTCTAATTAAGATCTTTTTAAGGAGAAACAAACTCCAACAATAATTCAATAAGTTTAAAAACCTCTGCCAAAGAAGATATAAGTCAAAAACCCTGGTACCTAGGAATTCATAAACCCTAGCTACAGCCTTCATTAGAATGCCAAGAAGCCCAAGCGCTCCATAATTCTGATCGTCGTTGCTCACTGTTGAGTGAATATTTTTCTCTATAGCAAAATGATCATCACAACTAGAGTCTCAAATAAGAAACTCTCACTTGCAAAGAAATTAAATAGCATTATTCATTTCTCCAAGGTTCTTGTGAACAAACATTCATATTGCATATAATCACTCAAGACTAAAGCAAATAAATGAATGTATACCAGAATAACTTAAACCATGCAAGTAACAGTTAACAAGGGGCCTTTAATGATTCGAACAAGTACTTTGCAACCATAATCCATTAAGTCAACCAAATGCGAAGATAGCTTCTTTTAATGTTCTTGAGATTAAAGTAATCTACCCAAACCCTAGTTAGTAACCTCTTTTATCTTCAACTTAAAAATATTCCAAATGAGAAAGTGTGTGGTATAAGCCACTTCATTTTAATCTCTGTGCCTTTAACATGAGGTTCATTTAGAGTTAGCGGGTTCGTTTTATCTTCATTTAAAAGTGTTCCACTATCCCTATGTTAGCATTTGGTGTTAGTAAAGTTAGCAATGTTAGCATTAAATGTTAGAAAAAATTAGTAAATTAGCAAGCTAGGATTCATTCACTTGATCTGATTTAGTGTGCATTTGGAATTAGTAGCCCTCCTAAACCCATACTTTATCTGAAAATTAGATGAAGGTGTTTGGAGATGCAATAATGAAAATATAAATTAAAGAAGTGGATCTAGAAGCGACTTTCTCTTCTCCGCTATTAATCCCTAGTTTTCTTTGGGAAACACTAGATCTATAAACAAACCCTCCTAATTTTTGGTGTGAGCAGATCGCTTTCTCAAGCGCAGATGCAGAGCATACTCTTGGAAGATTTATTTACCTTCTTTATAACTTAGATTATTCATAGCAATAAATGAACTGTTTATGAACATAAATTTTGGAAAAGGACCAGAATCAAGAAATCAGCTACCTACAAGAATTCTAGAATGGACCAGAATCCAGGAACGATTAGCAGAAATTCTGGAATGGACCAGAATAGAATGAAAACAAATGCAAAAATTTTGGAATGGACCCAAATCGGAACAGTAGATTTTAGAACAAAACTAATCTAAATATCAGAAAACTAAAACAGAAACATTATTTACAAAAGTTAGCTAGAAAAACAAAACAGGACATTAATTTGGTTAGCAATCTCCTCCCTGCAAAACCCTAAGTTATGAGATGAAATTCTAAAACAACCTGACCTAATAGACCTGCAACATAAACACAATAAAATTAGATCAGATGCAAGACTCTAAGGAAACAAATAATTGCATCATTCTATCATTCACCTATCATAACCCACTTTATGGCATAAATGAATAGATACAAGAAGCAATAATGCAACGAAAATATTTATAGAAATAGCAGCAGTCTTAGTTTCAATCTCCTTTTGATTTCACACACAAGAGTTGCTCTTGCAAAAAAAATTCCTTTATTCCGAAAAATAGTCTTTGTTTTTTTTTCTACAATTTCCAACTCTTCTCCACTTCTTTGAATGGCGTATTTAAAACTTCTAAAAAAAAATTGTTTCTCCCTCCATGACTGTTCATTTTCTCCTTCCCTTGTGCATGCATGTGTTTTGATTTCCAAAAAAAACTTTTTGTTTCTATTTTGTGGCCCTTCGTTTCATTTTCTCCACATGGGCTTACGTCTGTTTCCTTTCGTGTGTAGCGACCATCTTAAATTGTTTCAAATAATTAAAGATTCCTTATGTAACGTTTTGTCTTATTCATTGTATTTTGTCCTTATGTCCATGTCACTATGCAGTCTTCAGTTTCACTGTCCTGGTGTTCATCACTAATATCAGACGCACTGTCAACTACTCTGTTCCCTTGGTGAAAATGCAACATGTCGCGATATCGTGACACTTTTGCCTCCTTGCTCTCTTTTGTTGCTTTTAGCCATGAAAATGTAACATGTCGCGATATCACGACACTTTTTCTTTCTTGTTCTTCTTTCTTCTCTTTTGGCTGCAAAAATGCAACATGTTGCGATATCGCGACACTTTTCTTTCTTCTCTTTTGGCCGTGAAAATGCAACATGTCGCAATATCGTGACACTTTTCTCTTTTGGCCACGAAAATGCAACATGTCGCAATATCGCGACACTTTTTCTCTTTTTTATGTGACAATACAACATGTCGCGATATCGTGACACTTTTTCTCTTTTGGCCGTGACAATGCAACATGTCGCGATATAGCGACACTTTTTCTCTTTTGGCCGTGACAATGCAACATGTGATATCACGACACTTTTTCTCTTTTGGCCACGAAAATGCAACATGTCATGATATCGCGACACCTTTTCTCTTTTGGCCATGATAATGCAACATGTCGTGATATCGCGACACTTTTTCTATTTTGGCCATGACAATGCAACATGTCGCGATATCGCAACACTTTTTCTCTTTTGGTTGCGACAATGCAACATGTCGTGATATCGCGACACTTTTTCTCTTTTGGCCACGACAATGCAACATGTCGTGATATCGTGACACTTTTTCCTCCTTGCGATGTTTTGCTTTTTCTTTGATCTTTAGCATATGGTCCACTTCGGTCTTCTTGGAAAACATGCAAAAAAGGTGGGTCCCCAATTTTGGGGCACGTTGTGGTGCAGCCACAACAAATGGCGACTCTGCTGGAAAATGCTCCTGAGCATTTCGATGAGAAATCCAACCTGAAAACCTACAACTCAACTGCAAGCATTAGTAAATATCCAAAGAATGTAAATAAACCAGAAATACATGAAACATTAGAATTATTCAGCATCTGCTCAATGTGTGCATAGTAATTCATTATTTATCGTTTGAAATAGTTCCCAATTCTATTGCCAATTTCACATGAATGCATATAATGAATCATCGAGGGTCTATGCAAGATCGAATGTATTGCAAGCATAATGAACTATGGTTGACCTACTTTACCAGGACTCTTAACTTTTAGTAGCACGAGCACAAACATTAAAACTATCAAACCCTCTTAGGACCAATCATGCATGAATTGATTTCATATACCCAATCTCAAGGTTGGTTATGCGCCATTGCCATATTGAATCAATGTGCATGTGTAAGTGAAATAAGAGCTTTGGGGAATCATATTCTCAACCTAAGCGTGATGAGAATTTAACCCTATCCTTACTACTCTGATTTGAGTTCATTACCTCATCTTAAGAAAAATTATTAAACCTATTATGGATAACTTCCAGGCTAGTATGTCCATGTGAGCGGTCAGAGGTCTTGCTTTTAAATGAGACATGTCACCACGCATGAGCCTACTCCACTACCAGTTAGGCATCTATAGCCTCGATGGAGATCAGCCCCATAGTCTAGGCTTTGGCTTTGGCTTTCTTGAATTTTAGGGATGACTACCCATCCTTGTGAGGGACACGTAGTACAATCCTTCCAACTCAAATGATGTGATGGAGGTTGATTAATTATGGATTTCTTGAATTTTAGGGATGACTACCCATCCTTGTGAGGGACACGTAGTAGGATCCTTCCAACTCAAATAATGTGATGGAGGTGGATTAATGATGGATTCCTTGAATATTATGGATGACTACTCATCCTTGCAAGGGACATGTAGTACGATCCTTTCAATCCAATTGATGTTATGGAGGTAGAGTAGTAATGGCTTCCTTGAATATTAAGGATGACTACTCATCCTTATGAGGGACATGTAGTATGATCCTTTCAATCCAAGTGATGTTATGGAGGTGGAGTGGTGAAAACCATTGTTTCATGGACTATGTTTTGCATGATGGGACAGACAAGAAAAATTATTTTTGCCTCACTTTTCTTCCAAGTAAGGTTTCAACCATTTTTCCCAAGATGTTCTTTATATGTGCAAAATGTGTCTAATTCAATACAATGCGGCATCAGTTTCCAACCCCAAGACCTTACTTAATGTTTATTGTGCAATGATCCTAAGAGGGTCTGACATGCTTTTGGTGGTTGTATTTGAAATATGGAATGGAATGAGACTCGAGGCTATTATGCAATGCATCCTAAACACAAATGGGTAAGATGGATTATACAAAAATGCTTCACCCTATCTTGCAAAATTGACAACTTTCATGTATCCCTATAGACACCAAAACAGCACCATTTTGATTAAGTGATTACAAACATTGATCACATTGATAACACAGCTTTTAGGGCAACCTTTAGAGGTCAAATAGTGGTCTTAACCACTCGCACAGTAGTTTAGAAGATCGAAAAATGAGCAGAGCAAAGTCGGTCGTTCTAGAGCCTTTAACAAACTTCAAAACCTTTATCCGCGCCAAGCCTTTTGTCAAAAACCAAGCGGGCCCAAAGTATCGCGATATCGCGACACTTTGGGCCCCGACCCAAAGCGGGCCCAAAGTGTCACAATATCGTGACACTTTGGGCCCCCGCCCAAAGCGGGCCCAAAGTGTCACGATATCGTGACAATTTGGGCCCCCGCCCAAAGCGGGCCCAAAGTGTCGCGATATCGCGACACTTTGGGCCCCGACTAAAGCCGGCCCAAAGTGTCGCGATATCGCGACACTTTGGGCCCCGAGCCAAAGTGGGCCCAAAGCGTCGCGATATCGCAACACTTTGGGCCCCGACTAAGCGGGCCCAAAGCGTCACGATATCGTGACACTTTGGGCCCCGAGCCAAAGCCGGCCCAAAGCGTCGCGATATCGCGACACTTTGGGCCTCAAGCCGACACGTCACCAGTCAAAAGCATGCATTCAACTATCTAAGGAACGACCGCCACGTGGCACCCTCTACGTGTCCCTTCTCGAAGAAACCCCGTGGGTCTGTAAAACGGTGGATTTTACAGCGAGCATTAATGAGACAAGCGGTTTTAAAAAAATATCCGATCCGAGGCCACGCCTCATAACTGCGATCTGTCAGTGCGAGCCATGCCCCATAATGGCCCGATAAGGATCAAATATGAGCGACCCTTACGGATTTAGGGTTTCGAACATTAATGTTCCCAGAGGCCGAACCCTCTATAAATAAAATCGGCTCGATACGTAAGAGAGACTACGAAGTATTTTTCTGGAAACGTAACGAAGTGCTGTTAAACTGAATATCCGACTGTATTCATCTGAACTTGCAATTTCGGCATTGGATTACCTTAATCCATCAATTCG
>JAQPPZ010010073.1:0-224862 GCA_028583015.1 Wollemia nobilis | reverse complement strand
CTTGAATTATTTACCCAAGGACACCATGGTTTTCCAACAACCAAATCGGCCTTTGACATCAATGACAACTTAAATAGTGAATAATTCTAACAGGGTAGGGAAGTGTGGCCAAGATCATTGTCAGGTGAGTGATAATGGTCTTATTAGATATGGAACCTTGTAGTGAGGTAAGTGTGGCCATCATCATTACAAGTGAGTGATAATGGTCTAAGTTAGCTCATGGGGAAAAATGAACTAATTGATTATAAGTGCAATTGGGAGAAATTGTAACTTACCTAGCTTCTTTTTATGGATAGGATATGAAACCTATTTTAAGAGGAGGATCATCCAATAATACATGATCAAGTACATAGGAGGAATATGTGATACAAAATAAGTTTGGAAGAACAATGGAATCCAATAAGAAAACTAAGAGAATGGATTCTAGTAACAAGTCTATAAGAACAACAAACTCTATCAAGGAAACTAAAATAACGATGGACTCCAATGAGAGGGTGGAAGACCTTTCTTTCATAGTTAAGTTACTTCAAGAACATATGGAATAGCAATAGAAAATGATAGAAACCCTACTTAATAAGGAACCAATTAACAAGGAAACAAAGGGTAGGCAAGAAGAGAATCCTATTAGAAGAAGCCATAAAGGTAAAGCTCATATTGAGCCTGAGCTAGCCAAAGGACTTAATAATTTTAAGGTAGAAAAATTTAATAAAGGATAAAGGGGTGATGTAGATGAGTCATGGTTAAATAAGTTGGAAACCTTATTTTCCATTAAGAATTATACTTTCAAAACCTAAACTACTTGGGCTACCCTTCATCTTCAGGATGCATCCTTAGAATGGTGGAACATATTTAGGGTAGGCAAAGAAATCCAAGATATGGACCTTCAATGGGATAGTTTTTTTGGGGAATTTAGAAGAGATTCTTATCAAAATAATTTTATATAGAGAAGTTTGAGCAATTTTCTATGCTCCAATAGGGTACCTTGTCTATTGAGGTATACCACCAAATATTTGTTAAACTTTTAAAGTATATTCTTTAGTACAAGATTAATGAGAAAGTAAAGGTGTATAAGTTCATACTAGGGGTGGATCCTAAGATTAGGAAAATTATTAATTTGCTCAAACCCAAAACCCTACAAAACACTTATTATTTTTCCAAACATGAGGAGACCAATCTTCAAACCAAAAAGTCCTTTAGTTATTCAGGGTTGATAGAGGTAGAGATATAGGAGCTCAAGAAAATAAAGAGTGCATGGTTTACAAAATATAATAAGAAGAAAAACAAGAAGAATAAAGGGAACCCAATGTTTGGTAATAATAACAATGGGAACCAAGGACAATACAAGAAGAAAGTTTAGAAAAAGGACAATTCTAACCCTCAATATTAGAAGTAGAATGATTCAGTGCAAAAAGAAGGAACATGATTGAAAAGGTAGGAAAAACTCTCAGGAACCTAGGATAGGTTTCTACTTTTGTGGGGCCCTCATTATGCTAATAAGTATCCCTAATGAATAGAATCAAGTAATAGAGCAGAGGAGCAACCACACCAAATCTATGCTACTACAAGGAATCAAAACTTGGATGGACAAGCAACTCCAATATTATTGAATGGTAAGTTGCTTAACAAGGATGTCAAAGTTTTAATAGATAGTGGAGCTACAAATAGTTTTATTTCCACTAAGTATTATCATGGATATATCAAAGATATATATTTTTTGTGCAAGGGTGGAAAGTCAAGTATGGGTTTGGACAAACCTACTTAGTGGATTAATGTCTATCTATAGCTGAGATTACCCCATCCAATGAATCTACCATATGGAACTTATATGTAGCAACACTCTATGGTTTTGATATTATCTTAGGGATGAATTGGTTGAAGGCTCATAGAGCCTTAATAAAGTTTCAAGAAAGGTGTATGGATTACACCAATAACAATAAAAAGAGAGAAAGAGTTCAAAGTAGACAAGGGTATTTTTGACCACATATGTTATTAGCTATGTAGATGAAGAAATCCATTAAAAGAGGTGGTATGCTATATGTAGTCTATTAATGACAATATAGGAAAAATAGGGGATGAGAAAATACATCCCATTCTACATGAATTCAAGGATGTATTTCCAAAATATCTTCTAGGCCTACCACCTTGACATGAATTTGACTTCACTATTGAATTAATTCCTAGAGGTGAACCCATTGCAAGGACACCTTATAGAATGACCACTATTTAGTTGCAAGAGTTAAAGGTGTAACTTTAAGATTTATTTTGATCAAACCTAGTGTGTCATCATGGGGTGCTCCAGTATTGTTTATGAAAAATAAGGATGGTTCCCTGAGATTGTGTATTGATGATTGGTTGTTGTATAACGTGACCATCAAGAATAGGTTACCAAGGATGCCACTATATTTTCAAAGATTAATTTGAGATCAATATATCGTCAGTTGAGAATTCAAGAGAAGGATACTCATAAAACAATCATCAAGACTAGATACATATACTATTAGTTCATAGTGTTGCCTATTGGGTTGAAAAATGCACTAATAATTTTTATTAATATGATGAAAAGTGTGTTAAAAAATATCTAGATCAGTTTGTTTTGGTATTTTTAGATGATATCTTGATATATTCTTGCACCAAAGAGGAACATGACCAACATTTAAGGTTAGTGTTAGAGGTGCTAAGGAAAAACCAACTATATAGAAAGTTGTCTAAGTGTGAGTTATATGCCTCACAAGTTTAGTATTTGGATCATATCATATCTACAAAAGAAATTGTTGTAGATCCTAAGAAAATTGAGGCTATTTAACGTTGGCTAAATGTGTCTGAAGTAAGAAGCTTCATGGGGCTCACTATTATTATAGGTGTTTTATGAAGTATTATTCAAATATTGCCTAATCTATCACCAAACTTTAGAGAAAGATAAAGGAGTTCAAATGGTCGGATAAATATGAGATCGCCTTTGAAGCTCTAAAAAATAAGTTGACTACAACAACAATTCTCAAGATACCAGATCCTCTTGGGAATTTTATAGTGTGTACAAATGCTTTCTTAGAAGGTTTGGGTGGGGTGTTGTCCTAGAATGAGGTTGCAGTAGCATATGAGTATAGGAAAATCAATAAGGATGAGTTGAATTATGCTAGACATGACCTAGAATTGGCATCAGTTGTGCATGCACTAAAGGTCTAAAGGCACTATTTATTGGGTAAATATTTTGAGCTAAGGATAGACCATCAAAGTCTAAGGTATATTTTTACCAACCTATGTTGAATGCAAGACAGAGAAGATGGATAGAGTTCTTAGTGGAATATGACTTTAGTATTGAGTATATCAAAGAGAAAGAAAATAAGGTTGCAAATGCCTTGAGTAGAAGAAGGTACATAGTAGCATTAACCCAAATTCATATATACTTGATGGACAAATTCAAAGAAATATAGCTATAGGATTTGTATTGCATTGAAATAAGGGCTAAAATTGAGAGAAATGCTAAAGAAAATAAGGATTTTGACATAAAAGATAGACTTTTATACTTCAAGAATAGGGTTGTCATACCCAAAAATAGTGAATTAAGGAGAATGAGTATGCAAGAGGTGCATAGTTCTCCATATTCTACTCATTTGAGAGGTGCAAAGATGTGTGAAAACATAAAAAAAGACCTATTGGGCAAGAATAAAATAAGATATTACTAGTTTTATTGCTAGATATTTGGAATACTATAAGGTTAAGGTAGAATATCAATATCTAGTAGGAAAATTATACCCACATGATATACCTACTCTAAAATGATAGGTAATATCTATGGATTTTATTGTAGGTTTACCTAATACTAAGTTTCAACATGATGCAATACTTGTGGTAGTCAATAAATTGACTAAGGATGCACATTTTATACCGATAAATATCAAGGATGAAGCATTGGTTGTGTCAAATAAGTTTGCAAAGGAAAATTTTAGGTTACATGGTTTTCCTTAGATGATCATATTAGATAGAAATTCTAGGTTTACATTAAAATTCTAGCAAACTCTACATTGTGTAGTGGGCACTAAATTGAATATCAATTCTACTTACCATCCAAAAATAGATGGGCAAATAGAGAGGGTAAACCAAGTCCTAGAAGATATGTTATGCATGTATTGCATGGATTGAAAGTCTAAGTGGGAAGAATTTTTGCATCTTATTGAAGTTGCATATAATAATGGATACAATGCATCCTTGGGAATATCTATTTGAGGCCTTGTATGGTAGGAGATACAAAACACCTCTATCATAGGATAATCCAAAATATCAAGTGGTGATTAGATCAAACACTATCAAAGATATAGAGGAGCAACTTAGAGTGATTTGGCTAAATCTCAAGGAAGAGATAAATTGCCAGAAGAGCTATGCTGATCTAAAAGATCATTGAGAGTATTATCTATGGGAGATAGAGTTTTCTTGAGGGTAAAACCCATGAAAAGTGTCATCAAGTCAACTAAGTTAGATCCTCACTATGTTGTGCCTTTTGAGATCATTGATAAGTTTAGTCTAGTAGCCTATAGGCTTGTCTTATCACCAAACCTATCAAAGATCCATGATATTTTCCACGTATCCCTACTTAGAAAATATTTTGTTGATCTTATTCATGTTTGGAAATGTTTTAAAATTGCAAATGGAATATCCATCAACCATTGAGGTGCAACTAGTAAATATTCTAGGGTTTTGTTACAAGATGTTAAGGAAACAAACCCTAAATCAATGTAAGGTCTAATAGGACCATTATAAAAATTGTTCCACTTGGGAAGATGTTGAGGAAATAAGAAAGCAATTCCCATATTTATTTGAATGAAATATGCATGTTTATTTTTCAAAAACACAAGGACTATGTTTAGTCCAAAGGGGGAGTATGTAATGACCCTGCTTGGTAGGACTTGATCTTGATATTTGATTTATGTATTGTTGTATGGATATCTAATGTATGATCTTACTTGGTGTTATTTAGATGTATTGATAGTTGCATTTTATGCTTTGTTTATGTTATATGGAGAATATGGTACTACTAATGAATTTTATGGATGTAGGATCAAGTACTATCATATATGGATTGGTATGGGACAACCACCAGAGATGAGAGAAATATTGGAAAATGATGGATGACTTGTTCATTGACAACTCAAGGGAAAAAGAATACCCTTTACATAGATGTATTGCATATATGTTGTTGTTTGAATACACCGTTGGGCCATGATATTGCTATTGGAAAAGGAGTCATCCTTAGTAGGTAGGGAATACAATTTTTGTTATCTTAAAAAGCCACCTACTTAAAAAAAACAACACAGTGTATTATTGATTTGCAAGTTTTTGTATTGTTTGTATTTTTGGAAAGTGTACAACTTGGTTGATTAATCCAATGAAGTATTAATATGGCTAGTAATATTAATACTTGAAATATTATCAATGTTAATAATTAATATTAACAATTAGTATTAATTGGTAAGTAAATAATCTAATTGCCTTAATGTTAGAGGTAATAATATTTTGGATGAGTTATTAGATTAATTACTTATAGTTTCTTTAAATGGTTTTATTAACCTTAATTCGTAATAATTAATTGGAATTGTTTAATATTGGAACCATTAAGAATATATTATTAAAAAGGAAATTAATAAAGAATAATCCTTTGCTTAAAGTTATGCCTTTAAAGTTAAGTGTTGGGGTTATGGCCTGCTCGTGAGCCTTTTTGCTAACATTCACCAAGAGAATGTTACAAGTTGGGCAACATGGAGGGCAGTCAACTCAACTGGAGAGATCATGGAAATATCTTCAAATTCATGGAGTAGCTATCGAAGCTATTTGAGAGGGAGGATTTTGGAAGTTTAGGGGTTGTTGATGGAGGAGATTGATCATAGTAGTAGAGGAGATGGAAGGGGATTGTTGGGAAGGATGAGAATATTTGGATTGAATTGCAAAGGAGGTAATCTCTATGTATTTTGTTCTTGTTTAGCTACAATCCATATTGTTTTACACTATAGTGCTTGTATATTTTTAGAATCTCTTATTATGTCAACCACTTGGTTATGTAAGTTGCACCATTATGGAGAGAAGTATGGGATTACATCCTTGTTGTATTGAAATATATTTTAGTACTTAGTTTCTTGCATTATGCATGGAGCATGATTAGTTGCATTGCATGTAAGAGTTGTTTTGATCCCTAAAGTTATTTTAAGCTAAGATCATGAACAAAGGAGCTATCCAGAGGGGGACATTGGAAGGTCTAATATTGAAAAATAGAACCTTTGTATTCTATGCTATTATATTTTGAAGAAAAAAATACTTGAAGAAAATTGTAATTGAAATTATGCAAGCTTATTGATGATGGAATGTAATGTAGTTACATTATTTAGTATTTCAAGATTTGATCATGGAAGAATGAAAAGATATTGTTGTTTTATGGATGATATTGGAATTATTAATTATGTGCAAAATGAAAGAATGAATCATGCATGAATTATGATTATAATGTTTTTCTTTCTTTCTTGTTAAGATAGAGAAATTGCTAAATGCTAGTATTAAGGAAATAGATGGTTAAATTTATGTTTTAGTACTAGCATGGTGATATAGTTAAGCATGTTATTTCTTTATAGCACTTTAATTATTTAAAAAAGAGAGATGTTAAATTATTGTTTTTAAACATGAATCTTGGGGATGGGTTCTTGGGTGTAGATTTAGAACCATAATAGGACCCTCGAGTTAAGAAGGTAATCCAAACTTGGAAGGAGTTTTGGTAATGCAATATCTGGGGTAATGTGAATCTTGGAAGGAGTTGTGGTAATGCAATAGCTAGGCATTTTCTAATTTGGGAGGAGTTGCATGGGTGCAATAATCAGATAGTTGTGAATGATGCACCTTGAATGGTGAGGCTCAAGTTTTTCCAAAATGATGAGGTCTTGGGATATCACAAATCAATATAGTGGTGACACCTTGAATGATGAGGATCAAATGATCATGTTCATTGCTAGGTGAGTGGTAATGACCTTAGTTAGCCTGCGAAGGTGTGGTAACTAAGCACTAAGGAATTATGCCTAAATATCCTATATATATGGACTTATGTAGGGTTAGTAAATATGAACCACCCTTTAAGTGTTATGAGTCTTAGAGGATAATCCCAATGTTGTGATCAAGTTGCCCTATATTAGTGAGGATATGGAAAAGATGAGGGAACCACTATTGGTGTCCATTATAAATGGTGAGGTTTAGAAAAGTGAACCCTAGAAATATGGGATGTTGGCCACTGCTATCCACTTGAGTGTCATTTGTAGCGACAATAACTCAAAATATGGTTATACCTTCTATATACTAGAATGTATTGGGACTTCTTTGAGAACCTTGATTGTCAAAAACAAATCTCTCTCAGGTTGGTTTTGGTGGGTTGTTATACCATGAACAACAATAAAAATAGAAAATTTAATTTTCAAAGGAAAAATAGTCAATGGAATACCAATCAAATAATGGAGTCTTGAATATTTCTAGTAACCAAAATCAATCTAATAATAACCCAAACACTTCAATAAAATTGGTAGATCTTTATTTACCCAATTAGTGTAGGATCCATTCCATAACTCAACATGGTGAAATTTATTATTTAGAATTTAAATATACTTTGGAAATTATCCAAAAAGAAATGGAAATATTGGAGTTAGTGCCCATAACAAGGACTATAGGAATTAGGCTAACTAGGACCTAGGGAATATTCTAGTTCTAAAGACATAAACTCTTAGAAGTGGATGAAGATGAACCCAAAGAATTTTTGGAAGAGGAATTATAGGCTTATTGAAAATTTTAGAGAAGTAGTAATTATACTCTTTAGAGCAAAGGAATATCACCACTGAATTTTTCTATACCTTCTAATAGTACCTCTATTCCACCTTATGTGTGGGATGATAAGAACCTAGTCCTACCTAAGGATCTCATAGTGGCTACACAACCAAAATCTAATACATCACCACCATAGACAAAGAAACCCTCAAAGCAAAGCAAGGTTGGATATAATATCATTGAATACCTTAAGAAGACCAAGACAAACATCTCTCTACTTGAGGTAGCTCATTAGACTAACCAAAATGATTTTTTGGTTAGAACCTTTTTTGATCAAAATAAAAGGGAGACTAAGAAGGTTACTAATATTTAGTTGGCCATATACAAGAAAAAGTGGAATCCCATCCTTTTCTTCTAACTATCAATATTGCTAGTAAGAACTTACATAATTGTATTATGAATTTAGGTGCTTTTAGCTATGTGATACCTCATGTTATATGCCAAATATTAGGACTGATCCCTACTCCATAAAATAAGAAGGTAGTTCAAGTACACAAGAAAAAAGTGAACATGGTTAGGGTACTAAATTAGATCCATACACAATTAGATTATGAACCTAGGATACAATAATACATTAATATCCAGGTGATGGATATCATAGATGCATACAAGATTTTGCATAGCCATGATCGATCAAGAATATTGAATGGCTATATGGCAACTAATTTCTTGCATATGTTATTTTATTGGAATAACTTAGCTAATAAAAATTGAATAGAAAGGGATCCCAAATTGAAAGAACTTATCGAATACAATAAAAACAATGAGGTCATGTATGACAAATAAAAAATGAGAGTCTACACTATATAAGTTGAAAGCAAACCTAAAAATGATGCTCTTAGAGTGTTAGCCCCATAAACTAAGCAAGAATAATTGGGGATCAATTATGGACCCTCAAGTTTGACGAATCAAAATCAAAATATGGTAGTGATGCCAAAATTAAATTAATCAACCCTAGAGGAAAATCCTATCTTGTTGCTTACCAATTTTCAATTTTATTGTACATGCAACACTATTGAGTATGAAATTTTGGTTCATGTATTGTAGTTCATGATAAAAAATGGGGTCAAATGCATACATGTTTAGGAAGACTCAAATATGATGACCAAACATATATGAAACCAATATTCTTGTCATGATATGCACCTTTCAAATTAATGTAGCCATATCTAGAACTTAATTGAGGATTTTGATGATTTCAACATCCAAACCATATCACATATAATAACAATACTATAGATTCACTTACAGTAGCAACATGTAGCCTAGAACCAGTTGCTCATTCCAAGATTAAATTACTATTTGTAGAATAGGTTGCCACACCCTCTATACCAGATAATATCAAGAACTTTTAGGTGTTCTAAGATGATAGTAAAATAACTAATTATATGGATAATTGGGGCATATGTAATCCACAAATCATATATGAGGAAGAAAGAGACTATACAAAGCTAGATGAAGAATATGTAGTGAGTCTAAAGTTAAAATATATCCCTAAAGGTATGATTTATTTAGAACTCCTATTCAATATCAAGCCACAAATGATAGACTACTTCATCTAATAGGAGATAATTTAATGCAAGCAACCTAGGAAATGATGAGAATCCATAGAATGTATTCCTAGGGAAGACCTATGCTGATAAAGAGATAAAAGAGATAACTCAAGTCTTACAATATTTTAGAGTTGTCATAGCCTAGCATTATGAAGATATGGAGGTCTATGACATGTCTATCATTACCCATACCATTCCACTTAAGATAAATACAAAGCCCTTTCACCAAAGGCAAAGACCTATGAACCCACTATTGGACCCTCTTATTCTTAAGAAAGTACACAAATTATTGTTAGCCTACATCATTTTCCCTATGAGACATTCTACTTGGGTTGTAAAATTAGTACTAATTCAAAAATGAATGGAGAAATATGCCTATCCAAAGACTTTAGAAATATCAACAAGGCATATGAGAAGGATAAGTATGCTCTCTTCCCTAGATGAAGTGTTACAAATGGTAAATGGATCTCAAATAATATCCTTCCTAAAATGTTACTTAGGGTTTAATCAGGTGATTGTTGACCCTAAGGATAGGATTAAAACTCCATTCACCACAAAATAGGAAATATTTACATATAGAAGAATTCTATTTGGCTTGATAAATGTAGAGACACTTTCCAAAGAGCTATGGATATTGCCTTTAAGGACCTAATTAAGAAGTGCATTATGATCTACATGGATGACCTTACTATTTTCTCTAAAAAATAGAGAGACCATGTGGAAGACTTAAGGAAGGTACTACAAAAATGTTGAGAGCACAAAATTTCATTGAGTCTAAAGAAGTGCATCTTTGGAGTTATAGAAAGAAAAATCCTAGGTAATGTTATCTAATAAATAGGTATATCCATTGATCTAAAAATAATTGAAGCCATTCAAAAAATTCCTCTCCTTAGAAGCAAAAAGGAGTTGAAGTCCTTCAAAAAAATCAATTTTATGAGGAAATTTATTTATGAAGTTGGATAGATAGTTTGACCTCAGATTGTAATACTTAAGATGAACATCAATATTATGTGGACATAGGAATCTCAAATTTATTTCTAAGAAATGAAAAGGGCAATTATGAATACTCCAGCCTTAATCGGTCTAAAATATACTCAACCCTTTTACATTTATTCATTTGCATTGGAATATTCAATTGTTGGTATTCTAACTCAAAAGAAGGAAGTTGAAAATGAGAGACTCGTAGCTTTCATATTTTTACCTTTGAGGGATTCTCAACTTAGGTATTCAACCATTGATAAAAAAGCCTTTGCTCTAATTAAAGTTAAGAAGAAATTTAGGCACTATATCCTACATAGAAAAGTATTTATGATAGTATTGGATCTTGCTGTCAAGATAATGTTGATTCTAAATGAGTTAAAAGAATGTATAGGCAAGTGGGTGTCTATTCTACATGAGTTTGATTTGGAAATATAACCCATGAAAATTATTCAATTTTAAGGACTGAGTAAGACATTGGTTGAGGTTGACTCACATATTTCAAGTCAACACTATTCTATGGAATAAATCAATGATGATGAGTGGTATTAGGATATAGTTTATACTTACTAAATAATGTATGTCCAAATCACTTGAATTCAACTTAGAAAAGATCTCTATGCCTCAAAAGTATAAATTTCATAATAAAATCAAGCATTCTATATAAAATAAATCATGAAGGAATTTATCTAAGGTGTTTAAATAGATGGGAAGCAACTAAAATCCTTAAGGAATTTGATGGAAAATATGGAATGGGACATGGTTCCAATAACACCATGGCACACCAAATATTAAGAGCCAATTAGTATTGTTCACACATCATTAAATATGCATATAAACACATCCAAGCATGCCATGTATGTTAGATCATATATTGTTAGGAGAGGAAATCTTGCATGCCACTAAAACCAGTGATCAAATCTCACCCATTTACATTACAAGGATTGGATTTTGTTGGTGCTACTAATCCCAATTCATTAGCTAACCAAAAGTTCATCCTGATTGCTATAAACTACTATACCTATTAAATAGAATCTCAAGCCTATAAAAATTGTACAACAAAGATCATGATCAAGTTCCTCAAAGACCATATTGTAACCATGTTTGGGATACCTAATGCTTTGGGATGTGACATTTATCCTAATTTTCTTCTGTACAATTTACTGAATAGGCTTATGATAATTAGGTAGTTTTGAAAATTTCTTCTAATTACTATCCTCAATGGTAATGGAGTGGGTAAATCAATTAAAAAATATATTTTGGAAGTAATTAAGAGAATATTTAATAAAAATTCTAGATACTAGCACAATAAACTAAAATATACATTATGGTTTAATAGGATAAGATGGATAGGACAAGGATGTTGAGATTTTTTCCATAAATCTCAAGATACTTGTCCTATAGTTCATGAAATATTACCTAGAAACTAATGATATCATTGATATCAATTTATTTAATTTGATATGTTTGGATGAGAAGCACTGCAACACTTTAGTAAACATTAGAAAATAGTATAATGATGGTTTGATAAGAGGGTTAAAATATAAGCTTTTAGGACCACAAACTTGGTGTTACTTTGGGATAAGGCCCATGAAAATAAATAAGACCACAAAAAGTTTGATCCCCTTTGGTTAGTTCCCTTTGAGATATAAAAAATTCTAGGAGAAAATACCTTTAGGTTAAAACATTGAACTAGAGACGATGTCCCATTACCAGTAAATAGACAATTTCTTAAACATTACTTCAATACCTAAGAGTATTCTAGTGTTGCCTTATAAATAACCCTATACATAGTTTTGTTGTTTTCAAATTTTGGTGTGTTTTATTTGGTTTTAGTTTATTTTGATTTGATTTATATTTAGATTTGACTTTTGCCTTTGTTTTTGATCAGATCAATCAAGTCTAACCAACTTCCAGTTGCTTTGGTGTGTTCTTGTATATTTTGGAGATAAAGGTCCTTTTCTAGATACAAGGAAGTTATGATCAACTTAATAAGTCATTTAACATATGTTCATATCTTGGGATAAATCAATCCAACCTATAAGTAATATAAAAGGATATCACAACTTCACATGGAATTTTGAATTGGTAGGAATAAAATTATTATAGATTTGTCATTAGAGAGAGAGTATTTTAATTTTTACCCAAATATGTCTACATTTGAAGAAGTCTCATTATTAGTAGACCAATGTGTTCTTAGGGGTGAACTAGCCTAAGTTTTGGACTATAATAATAAATTTTAACTGATTCTATAATGGGAATAAACTCAAACACACACATTTAGTTGAGATAAAATTGAATGTTGCTTCTATGATAATTACACAGTCCTAACCATGAATAAATATCAAGCATTTGATTTTGTTGATTTTATGATTTTTTTTCTAGAGTAATTTAGGTTAATCTTGAGATGCTTGGGAGCATTTCCTAGTAGAGTCACCATTTGTTGTTGCTTGCACAACATGCCCTAGTCCACAATAATTAGGGACCCACTTTCTGCTCTCATCCTAAATGTTTGGTGCTTCATTTGTTCATACCACTTCATTATTCATAATATTTTATTGCCCTTAATACATTGTTGTTTGTAGCACTTTATTGTCTTACTACACTATTCTACAAAAAAAATTAAAAAATAAAATCTACTAGCATTTATTGCTCTTATTAGATTTATTAGCATTTACTTTCATAAATGTTTTTAATATTGTCTTGTGCAATTTTTCACATGATGATTTTTATTATATGTTATTAGGTGTAGATGCTCAAGGAGATCACAATGAAAGTGAGATCTATCAAAAGGTTAACCAAGCAAGGAAACACAAGTAAATTCATCATGTTACAAAAATTCATTAATGTTGTTTGGTAAGATTAGGATTCAAGAGATGATGAACATGGTAATATTAACAATGTTCAAGTGGTTGTAGAGTATAATAACAATGGTATATTATAAATTTAATGTGTATTCCACTTGCTATAATTAATAGCTCTAGAGTTAAACCACTTAAGATCAACCAGATTTAGACAATCTCAATTTTCATAGGGATTGTGTTTTAATGAGGCATGGACAAGGTAACCGCAAGGAAAGTGCAACATGACTTGGTTGAAAAACAAAATCTTGAATTTAATATGTCAAATTGTAGCAACAATTAATATTGTAAAATTAAGTTGTGTGAGGGGCCTAGAAATTTATAAATACCAATCCTCTACATATTTGTAAGGGTTGGAAGTTGTCCCCATATAAACCATTTAGTTAGAGCATATTTAGATTTTCCTTTATTTACTTGTATGTTTTTTTGGATAGTTTTTTAAACCAAGTTTGAGTTCTCTTGAGTTCATTCTTCTTGCAATTCATCAAAGTGAGATAAATATAAATTTATGTCATGATATATCTTTGAAAATAAAAGGATTTGAAGTTTTGTGTCCAATCTATGCATGTTTATAGTGGTTGAATTTAGTTTAATTCATAGTGCACGTTCTTTTTATTTGAATATTACACCATATTGGGCTTTAAATTGTGTGAACATTGGTTGGGTCAATATTGGTTTTGGGTCATATTTACCACTTTATAGAGTTATAATTATATTTAGGATAATACAAGCTTGATTTTATTTCTTTCTCTTACCCTTAATATTTTGACTTTTTTTTAATTTTTTTTTTTTTAAGTTAGTAATAAATTTACTTCCAAATTTATAAGTTTAAAATTCATTTGGTAGTAGGTTAATCATTGCTAGTTTATGCATATTTACAATATGAAGGCAATTAAGTTATTGTTTAAATAGTTATGTGTTAAGAATAAGGATTATGTACTATAAATATCTCTCTTAGATCTACACCAGCAAGGCTCCTTAAAGGAATAACCATCATTGATCTTTGAGTTTATCCATGCTAGCCAACACTTGGTTACACATAGACCTTGGGGGAAAACTAAATTCCTTTCAAGAGGGAACAAGATATGTTCCAAGTAAGTTGGCTTATCCTCTGACCTCACTAACAAGTTGGCTTTGTGCCACCTAAGTTGGAGTGTGTAATTTTCTTGTCCAATAGAACCTTTTGTAATAGCTCACTAGTCCTATGAAACTATGAATATCATGGATATATTAAGGTTGTTGCCATTCCAAAATAGATCTCATTTTTGTTAGCTAAATTGCGATACCATCTATCAAGATTATTACCCCAAGTAATACACTCTTTTCTAAAAAAAGTGTTATTTGATAGTTTTTCATGAAGCTTATGCCCTCTCAATATTTACATCACAATACTTAGATAATATTATTAAGGTCTATTAAAGTTGTTGGTGAATTTATAAGTGTAAATGGGACCATTGTAGAATTGTAGTGCCCTCTTGGATCCTCAAAACCCAACTTAAGAATGATCCCTAGTTTTAAATTTTGAAAGGTCATACAGAGTTCTAGGTCTAGGGTGTTTTCGATCAAGTCAAGAATAAAAATGGTCACTAATTTTAGTCACAATAAATCTTATACAACTTCTAAATATTTCTTGGTTGTGGTTCAGTCTTGAGTTCCTCAAAATTTTGATATATTTATTTTCAAAGAAAAGGATATCCCTAGAGGTCATTTTAAAAAATGCATATCAAGCATCCTTCACCAATTTTCCTCAAAATTCTAAAGTTCACACCACCTTGGAAAATCCCTAAAACCTTAGTCCATTTCATAGTCCAAGTCCCCTTCATTTCATTATCCTTCCTTCCTAAACATTTTAAGGGCAATTCAATAATTTTCCCCTTCATAAACCTTAGACTATACATACGTCATATTCCCTCATGTAACACATAAAAGTGGTCCACATGATTTCCCCCTTCATAAACCATAACCCCAAAGCCTCATTTTCTATTGTTTCAATTTTAGCCCACCATGTACCCGTGTCACTAGTTATTCCACTTGGTCCCTCCTCTTATAACCTTTGAAATTTTTATTTATAAAATATATCAAGGTTTTAAAAGGCAAAGGTTCCCTGACAAAAATTTCCTCCATCTCTAAAGTCCACCCAAGAAGTCAAATACCTTAGGCTATTTGCATATTATTTTTCACCCCTATCCACCATACACCTTCATAAGCTATATCTTAGGCCATTTTGAAAAATCATATTCATCATCCCTAAGGTCCATAAATTCAATATTTCCCCCTAGGCCTAACACTTTATATAATTTATTTTCCTAAGGTTTAGGCCCTAGGTCACACCTCATCAAAAGCTAAGGCTTATTTGATCATTGTTTTCCTCATGCCCTCATTCCCATCTTATTTCCTTCATGAAACCTATGTAAATATTACAAAATATTTCCATCACCCTAGTTTTTGATCAAAAGTAAGATGGACGACCTAAAATTAATCAATCAAAATGAAACATATGATTGAAAATAATTCAATTGAATGGAGGTCTATGATTGAAATGAACCGACTGTAAATAGATCAATGACTCATAGGATTTCTTCTAAAGGTGAGGTCAATGTTTCAAATTCCCTTAGCAATATCAATGGCTTGAAGATGACAGAATAAAAGTAGATCAACAATTCGGAGCGATTCAATCGAAGGAAGATGGATGGTGTAGAAGGCATTCAATTAGGTGGAGACATGTGGCTTAAATTTTATGACTGATAATAGATGAATGACTCAAAAAATTTGGCAAAAGTGAGATGGATCTAAAATTATTTATCTAAAAGCAAATGGATGATTTAGAGTGATTCGGGTGATGATAGATGAATGGCTAAGAATGATTCAACTGAAATAGAGTAAAAAATTATAGTCAAATGGGATGCTCAAATAAATATCATCATCAAGATAAAGTATATAACTTTTCTTAATGTCTCAAGGATTTAATTCATGTAAGAATTCATTTTACCTTTTTATATTTTTTTGCTAATGCCATATTCTTTAGAAGTGTCTCAGACTAAGCCCAAAAGTAGAGATTATTAAACCTCAATGTTCTTTGCATAAGCCTAAGTCATGTTCCTTGAAATAAATTCAAACCAAGGTCAAAGCATTTTTAAGAGCTTGCATCCACATCCTACCCCATCTATCATATTTGGGTCATTTTGATTTTTCTAAAGGTTTAATCCTAAACCATTTTTACCCAATTCATGTATTCACAATTAAAATCCTTAGCCTAAGGATAAAATCCTCTAGTAAAAAGAATTCATGAGGGCCCGGTTACATTCTCTCCATTCTTATTATTTCATATTTAAGTCCCTTGATTTTCCTAAGTTGAAAGAATATTAAATCAATACCTATCCCTAAGGTTATACTTACCCTCCCATTTCCATTCCATAAAGCATAAGATGTATGGCTGAAGGCTTTCAAATAAATATAGATATGCAACTAACAATGCTTTGGTTGAATGGAGATTTTTGGATGGGGTTCATTTGAATGAACAAAGATGCATGATCAAGAATGTTTCGGTCGATTCAAGATGAGTGGCTGAGGATGTTTGATCAAAGGGAGATATGTGGCTAGGAATGAATCGATCAAAGTCAAATCAGTGGCTCAGATTGATTTAGAGGAAAAAAAGCAAAAGGCTCATAACATTTGGTCAATAGAAGATGAACGACTAAGGGTGGATTGGCCAAAAATATATGTGTGGCTTAGAAGATTTTGGTCAAAAAGTGGCTCATGCGGGGAGTGGTGCCTTATTAATAAAAATATTTTATGGTCCCTTTAACCAAGAAGAGCCAAGAAAAGTAATGGCACATGATTTAATTGTCATGACCCTCCCTAGTTGACTTTATGGCACAAAGGAACAATGTATTAACCTATGGTGTGGTGATACTTAGTTTGAACAATTGTACCAACTATATGATGTTTAGTTGATTTGTGAAGGGTATGTTATTACTAATATATTGCCAAGTGTGCAGGATTCAGTATACTCATGGGTGGAGAAGTCAAAAGCATCCACCAAAAATGAGGGTGCCTAAGATCAGGGGAAATGATGATTAAGGCACTCGGAGGTAACATGAATAGATACCTTCATATAGGCATGCATTGTTGGAAGGGATAATCATTGATGGTTGATCGCCTTGAGCCTTAGTTGATAGCCTAGTAGCTATCATAAAATATCTGGCTGAGATAGGTGACAGGGTCGATGGAAAGATTCCCTCTTTGTTTCTTTATAAATTTGTTTACTCTTTGTTGCATAGTGGTTGGAGTAGCAAAATGTTGGAACTGCTAAAGAAAAACAACTGCCAAATTTTTGTGGATGCATAAAACTAATTATTTTGTTAAAGAAAATATAGAGCATCATTTTCATATAGAAAAGCATATTAAATTTGAATGTTAAATAAAGATTCATTAAAAAGGATCAATGAAGTTTGATTAAATAATTGATTTAATTAAGCTCATTAGTAAACCTCATTTTATTTAATAGATGCGAGTTTTTTTTAGTTAAGTAAAGGTATTCATTTTAATGCTAATAGAGAAGTCAAAGACTTTAATTAATTAAAAAAAAAACATTTATCCATTTAAGAAATAAGATGTCTTTTATTTTATTGAAAAAAAATTATGAAATTGTATAAATAAAAGAGGTATCTTAATGGTGATAATTATCAATACAGGATATATATTTAAAATAAAGGAGATATGTTAAAAGAATACCATCCTTCTAAAATATAAAAAAGGGATAATATAAAATATATAAATATCCTGTTCCCTTATAGCTCGTAAGCTATGAAATAATCTAGGGTGGCTTATAGGCTTCCAAATATGGAAACCATCGAATGAAGGGTTTCTTGCCGCCAGAGAAAGGGACATATAATGGAAGGAGAGGAGGCTCGAGGAGAGAGATGGGCCACCTGGAGGATAAGAAGCTCGTATGGTGTGAGAAGGAAAGAAAGAGAGTAAGAGAGAGGACAATGGAGGAGGACGAAAGAGCGAAGGGAGAGAACGTAAACCAGGGACAAGAAAGGTGAGGAACACACTATGAGCAAAGGATAAGCAACCTAGACTCCACTGATCCCTATTTTACAACAGCATTGAGGTTGGAGTATTAGAATTTAACCTACCTTTATTTTAGTGCATGCTTTGTATGATGAAAATTGGTGTTTTAGAAACCATAAATTGCTTGGTTGAAAGCTCTACGTTTCTACCCTGTTGATGTTTTTTAGAAACCATAAATTGTTTGGTTGAAAGCTAAGCGTCGGGTGTGTGTTTGGGAGAGTGTTTGTCTAAGCTAAGTGTTGGGTGTGTGTTTGGGAGAGCGTCTGTCCAAGCTAGATGCAATGTATGTTTGGGAGAGTATCTATCCAAGCTAAGCATTGTGTGTGTGTGTGTGTGTGTGTGTTTGGGAGAGCATCTATCCAAGTTAAACGCTATGTGTTTTAAGAGACACCTATGTAAGCTCAGGTGTTGTGCTTTTAGGGAACCTGCTGGGTATGCTTAGAGACTCTGTTAAGTGTTTCAAAGCTATGAGTTAGACCTTCACGTACAGGGAAGAAGGGACGTTGTGTTTGGGAGCGTCGTCTATGGAAACCACCGTGCTTTGGAAGAAGGGCATTTAATTAAATAGGAAACCTTTGATTTTAATGATTATTAAAGGGCATTTAATTAAATAGGAAACCTTTGATTTTAATGATTATTAAAGGGCATTTTATTAAATAGGAAACCTTTGATTTTAATTATTATTAAAGGGCATTTGATTAAATATGAAACCTTTGATTTTTAATGATTATTAAAGGGCATTTAATTAAATAGGAAACCTTTGATTTTAATGATTATTAAAGGGCATTTAATTAAATAGGAAACCTTTGATTTTAATGATTATTAAAGGGCATTTAATTAAATAGGAAACCTTTGATTTTAATGATTATTAAAGGGTATTTAATTAAATAGGAAACCTTTGATTTTTAATGATTATTAAAGGGCATTTAATTAAATAGGAAAACTTTGATTTTTACTGATTTTTAAAGGGCATTTAATTAAATAAGAAACCTTTTCCCCCCGGAGAACTGATTTCAATGACTATTAAAGGGCATTTGATTAAATAGGAAACCTTTGATTTTAATTATTATTAAAGGGCATTTGATTAAATAGGAAACCTTTGATTTTAATGATTATCTTAGGGTTTTAATTTAAAAGGAAACCTTTGATTTTTGATGATTATCTTAGGGCTTTTAAAATTAAAAGGGATGTGGATTTGTTCCTTAGATTGAAGTTATGGGGCTTTGATTTAAGGAATGAATGAATTGTTTGTTTAAAGATTAAAAGGGGTGTGATTTTAATGCTTTAAACACTAAATTATTTAATTGGATTTTGTGAATGGAAAAATATGTGGATTTATTCTTTATATTGAAGTTATGGGGCTTTGATTTAGGGAATGAAAAGAAAAGGATTGTTTTAGAGGTTAAAGGTATGGGACTTTATCACTTTAAAGCATGAATGAATCTGATTAAGTTAGGTCTTGTTCTAAGTAGCACATGTTGGATGACTCTCTAAAGGAATTTGAGAGGTGAAGATAAAAGTAAAGGATCTTTTATGATATCCATTATGCATTATATGGTTGGAAACTTATTTGGATTTTGCATAGTTGCAATTTGGCAAAGTAAATGAGTAGATGCATTTAAAGGCATGCCTATCCTGAAGCATGAGTACCCTGATCCCCTACTACCCTCAAAGAATCAATGGGAAGCAAGGAGAAGCAAGGAGTTTAATGGAAGTGAGGTATAGGTAATTGTATTTTAGTTTGCTTTACTATGCTCAAATAGATTAGAATTGATTGGGGAGATATCCCCAATATAGATGTTGTAATATTCCTTAGAGTAAGAAGGAATTAATGTGCAAATTCTGATGCAATAATTATTCATTGGATTAAATAAGGTATTTTTACTTCATGGTTGTAATTGTTTATATTATGTAGATGATTGTATTTTAAAATTAATATTGCTTGTGTTCTAGATGCTTGGTGATTGTTTTTTGGTAATGTAGTATCTAGTTGTATCATTGTTTGGATTGCTTGATGTTAGAAATGTAAGTGTAGAGTTCTAGGGTGAACTCAGAGGTGACCTAAGGGAGTTGAGAACTCCCTTAGGGTGAACATAGGAGACCTAAGGAAATTGAGACCCTCTTAGGGAGATAAAGGACTAGGTTGTGGAGAGACTACATATAAGTTAAGATAGCTCATCGTGGAGATGAGATAGATAGCTTAACTCGTTATACTCATAGCATGCCTACACATGATGATTTGTGTATGGCATGGAGATTCGTGTATACCTTCGATGGATGGAGGGTGATAAGTCTAGCTTATTAAGAATTATGGGAAAGATAGACTTATTTGTAGTAACACATGATACACCTACACATATGGACTTGTGTTAGGGTACCTCATGAGATGTAGCTTTCAGGAAAACTTAGGAGATTGAGACTTTAGGAAAATAGTGGTTTGGTTAGGGGTTCATGAAGAGTTCATGTACCTCTCTCCATAGTAAAAAAAAAAAACTTTTTCTATTTTTGTATTTTTTTTTGTTTATTTTTTGGGTCGTTACATTTGGTATCAGAGCTCTAGGTATGAGGGTATAAAGCTTCTATGCATGCTAAGGGAAATAATATGAATCTACTGAAGGCTTGCTTAAAGTAAAGGCTAAAGCTGGGATGATCTAGGATACCTTATTTGCTAGGATCTGATGGGATTTAACCCCAAGAGAGCGAGGATGTTAGGATACCTTAGTATGGGCTTTGGTATCAGTGACACACCCTAGCCTAGGATATTACCCTAGTTATATTGGTTAATGCATATAGCAAGATAACTCTGTAATATGGCTTGAATTAGAGTTATAGCTTAAGATGAAACTATAATCTAATCCTCTTTCTTGGATGGAATCAGGTTGAGATGCCACCTAAGACCAGAAGAGGGAGGCCTATACCTAGAAAAACTCAAAAAAGTGATGTCAAAGAGGAAAACCAGGAGGGGGAACCAAAAAACCCCAATAGGGAGGTAGAAGACCTTGTTTCTATGGTCATTGCTATGTAGGATCAGATAAGATAGTTGTTAGAGACGGTTGCGAATCACAATTTGCAAGTTCGTGGTTCAAATACTGGTCTAGAAAGTGGACTAACTACAAAACAAGTACAAGCTAGAGCCTTAGCATAAAAGGAAATAGCTAGGGACATGAAAAACATCAGTATCTCTAAGTTTTATGGAGAGGGTGATGGTGATGCAGTGAAAGCATGGCTGAGAGAAGTAGAGGTTCACTTTATGATAAAAGGTTACTCATCAAGAACCTAAACACTTTGGGCTACAATTAACCTGGAAGGAGCTGCTCTGGAGTGGTGGGAAACCCACTATGAGGAAACTAAGATTGAACCCATTGATACCCCATGGGAAGAATTTATAAATATCTTTAAGAAGATATTCCTAACGGAGCATTTTTATGCCTTAAAGTTTGAAGAATTTACTGGTCTTAGACAAGGAACCAACATAGTAGAGGTGTACTACAAGAAGTTGGTAAGGTTGTTCAAATATGTGCCTATTTATAATGAGAAAATGCGGGTTCACAAGTTCATTATTGGATTGGAATCTATGTTAAAGCATGATGTGAAAATGCAGGAGCCTAAATCACTGCAAAAGGCATATGACCTAGCAAAGAAAGCAGAGTCACACTTCTATTATAAATATGACACTCTGCCCGAGCAAGCTCGGTAGGAGTTAAAGAAGAGGAATAGTGTTGGGTTTGTAAAATGGGAGTATGATCAAGAGCAAAAGGCTAATAACCCCCAAAATCCTGAGAAGAAATCTTATGGAGATTAGAAGAAGTTCAAGAACTTTTGTAATAAGGATAACAAACCCAACAACATGAAACCTCAACCATAGAAGTCATAGGCTCCAATTCCAGTAGTTAAGAATGGGAATGAGAAACCTAAAAAATAGCAAGGACCCAAGTAAGGGTTCTATAATTTCTAGGGATCTCATTACTACAATCAGTATCCATATCGAGTAGGGACTAGCACTACTAATGTGAAAGGGAAGGAACCGAAACATCTAATTTATGTCGCAATCGAGAAGAAGAAGCTAGAGGGACAAGCCACCTCATTACTGGTGAAAGGTAAGGTTTTAATAAACTAGTAAATATTTTGATAGATAGTGGAGCCACTGACAATTTTATTTCATCTAGTCTAGCAAGGACTGTATTGGAAAGTCCTGGATATTTGGCTCAAGGGTGGAAGGTTGAGTATGGTTATGGATAGACCTACTCGGTGAACCAATGCTATCCTATGGTAGAAATCACTCTATCAAGTGGAAATATGAATGGTTGTTTGTATGTAGCTCCCTTACACACCTTTGATGTGATCCTAGGGATGGATTGGCTGCAGGCTCATAAAACCTTGGTCAATTTTCAAGATCGATGGATTGAGTATTTAGAAGAAGGTAGAAGGAGAATGAGAGTTCATAGCTAGAAAGGGGTATTTGAATCACATATGTTGTCTGCTATGCAAGTGAAAAATACCCTAAATAAAGGAGGAATAGTGTATGTGATAAAACTTAATGAAGTGGAAGACCTATCGGGGCTACCTCCTGCATGAGAATTTGATTTCACAATTGAACTTATGATGGGAGCTGAACCTATTCATAGATCCTTGTATAGGATGAATACTATTAAAATATGAGAACTGAAGGTTCAATTGCAAGGATTATTAGATAAGGGTTTGATAAAACCAAGTGTGTCACCATGGGGTGCACCAGTTTTGTTCGTAAAAAATAAGGATGGTTCGCTACGATTGTGTATTGACTACAAGATGTTAAATAAAGCTACAATCAAGAATCAGTATCATTTACCTAGGATTGAAGATTTATTTGATCAACTAAAATATTCCAAGGTGTTTACTAAGATTGATTTAAGGTAAATGTATCACCAGTTAAGGATCCATGAGGAAGACACTCACAAGACGATATTTAAGACTAGGTATGGTCATTATGAGTTTATTGTTCTACCCTTTGGACTTACTAATGCCTCAACTGCTTTCATGAACCTAATGAACAGTGTATTCTAAAGACATTTGGACTAGTTTGTCCTGGTATTCCTTGATGATATCCTTATATATTATCGATATAAAGAGGAGCATGATAAACATCTTAGGATTGTGTTGGAATTGTTAAGGAAGAATCAAATTTTATGGAAATCTGATGAAGAGTGAGTTCTATGCCCCAGAGGTACGATATATTGGACACATTATATCAGAAAAGGGGATCACTGTGGATCCAAAAAAGATAGAGGCTATTCTGAATTGGCCACCCCCTACTAATGTCACTAAAGTACAAAGTTTTATGGGGTTAACGGGCTATTATAGACATTATATAATGGACTACTCCAAGATTGTTGGATCCATAAAAACCTTTAGAAGAAGGGGAAATAATTCAAATGGTCAAAAAAATGTGAGGCTGTCTTCGAACTACTAAAGCATAAGCTTAATACATCACCAATATTGAAGGTTCTTGATCCCCATGGAGGCTTTTTAGTATGCACTGATGCATCGATAGAAGGGTTGGGTGGGATGCTCTCACAAGAAGATTTAGTAGTGGCATATACTTCAAGGAAGCTCAAAAAGTATGAAGTTAATTATACTATACATAATTTAGAGCTAGATGTAGTGGTGCATGCTTTAAAATTTTGGCACCACTACTTAGTGGGGAGGCCCTTTGAATTGAAAACTGATCATCAAAGTCTGTGGTATATATTCACCCAAACAATACTCAATGCAAGATAGAGAAGATAGGTGGAATTTTTTTCTGAGTATGATTTTGATATTGAGTACATAAAGAGAAAAGAGAATAAGGTAGTGGATGCTTTAAGTAGAAGGAAATATATAGCATCCATAACTAGAATTCACATGGACCTGATGGATCGAGTGAGACAGGAGCAATCTCAGGATGAGTATTACCAAGGAATTTGAGTCAATATGGATAGAGATCCTGAAGGAAATAAGGAATTTAGTGTGAAAGATGACTTTCTGTGTTATAAGGGAAGAGTCATCATATCAAATATGGGTAATCTGAGGAACTTGATAATGCAAGAAGCTCATAGATCTCCTTATTTTGCCCATCTAGGAGGAGCCAAAATGTGAGAAAACATGAAAAGAACCTTCTTTTGGGTAGGTATGAAGAAGGACATCATGGATTTTGTTGGTCGATACCTCGAACATTAAAAATTCAAGGCAAAATGCCAACATCCTACAGGAAAACTATATCTACATGATATATCTATGCAGAAATGGCAGGTTATATCTATGGATTTTATAGTAGGTTTATCCAAAACTCAGTACCAACATGATGCCATCTTTGTAGTGGTCAAAAAATTAACTAAGGTTGCCCACTTCATACTAGGAAATACCAAGGACGATGCTCAGGTGGTGGCTAGCAGGTTCATCAAAGAGGTATTATGATTGCATGGATTTCCTGAGGTAATCATCTCAGATAGAGACTCCAAATTCACTTCTAAATTTTGGAAGTCCCTTCATAGTGCGGTTGGCACGAAATTGAATATGAGTTCAGTATACCACCCTAAAACAGATGGCCAAATGGAGTAGGTAAACCAAGTTTTGGAAGACATGCTTTGCATGTACTACATGGATCACAAATATCATTTGGAAGATTGTCTACCTTTGGTAGAGTTTGCCTACAATAATGGACATCACTCCTCGCTAGGAATGGCACCTTTTGATGCCTTGTATGGGCAAAAGTGTAGAACACCATTGTCTTGGGACAACCTAGAGGATCAAGTTGATATTGGTCCAAAAATGGTTAGGGTAATGGAAGAGCAATTGAAGGAAATTAGGAAAAATCTTAAAGAAGTTGCGGATAGGCAGAAGAGTTATGCAGATCTAAAAAGAACTCCCAGAGAGTATTATGTTGGAGATAAGGTGTTCTTAAGGGTTAAGACAAAGAAGAGTGCTATCAAATCCATGAAGTTGGATCCACGCTTTGTGGGACCCTTTGAGGTCACAAAAAATATCAACCCGGTTGCATACCGACTTGCATTACCACCTAATCTATCCAAAATCCATGACACCTTCCACATATCCTTGCTTAGAAAGTATGTTGTTGACCCTGAACATGTATGGGATGTTTCTAATTTGTAGATGGCAAACCCGAAGGTCATTGAAGTATTATCGATGAAAATTCTTGAGTTTCGTTCCAAGTCTCTACGAAATCGGACTCTCAAACAATGTAAGATCCAGTGGGACTAGTTCTCTTAGAAAAATGCCACTTGGGAGAAAGTGGAGGTTATGTGAAAACATTTTCCCTTTCTACTTGAAGCTTTGTGATGTAATAAATTTTATTTTTATTGTTGTTAAAACAAAGAAAAATTGGAAACATCGAGGATGATGTTTAATTCTAGTGGGGGAGGATGTCATGACCCTCCCTAGTTGACTTTATGGCACAAAGGAATAATGTATTAACCTATGGTGTGGTGATACTTAGTTTGAACAATTGTACCAACTATATGAAGTTTAGTTGATTTGTGAAGGGTATTTTATTGCTAATATATTTCCAAGTGTGCAGGATTCGGTATACTCATGGGTGGAGAAGGTAGAAGCATCCACTAGAAATGAGGGTGCCTAAGATTAGGGGAAATTATGATTAAGGTACTCAGAGGTAACATGGATAGATACCTTCATATAGGCATGCATTGTCGGAAGGGATAATCATCGATGGTTGATCACCTTGAGCCTTAGTTGATAGCCTAGTAGCTATCGTAAAATATCTGGTTGAGATAGGTGACAGGGTCGATGGAAAGATTCCCTCTTTGTTGCTTTATAAATTTGTTTGCTCTTTGTTGCATAGTGGTTGGAGTAGCAAAATGTTGGAACTGCTAAAGAAAAACAACTACCAAATTTATGTGGATGCATAAAACTAATTGTTTTATTAAATAAAATATAGAGCATCATTTTCATAGAGAAAAGCATAATAAATTTGAATGTTAAATAAAGATTCATTAAAAAGGATCAATGAAGTTTGATTAAATAATTGATTTAATTAAGCTCATTAGTAAACCTTATTTTATTTAATAGATGCAAGTTTTTTTTATTTAATTAAAGGTATTCATTTTAATGCTAATAGAGAAGTCATTGAAAGACTTTAATTAATTAAAAAAAAACATATATCCATTTAAGAAATAAGATGTCTTTTATTTTATTGAAAAACAATTATGAAATTGTATAAATAAAAGAGGTATCTTAATGGTGATAATTATCAATAAAGGATATATATTTAAAATAAAGGAGATATGTTAAAAGAATACCATCCTTCTAAAATATAAAAAAAGGGATAATATAAAATATGTAAATATCCCATTCCCTTATAGCTCGTAAGCTATGAAATAATCTAGGGTGGATGATAGGCTTCCAAAGATGGAAACCATTAGACAAAGGGTTCCTTACCACCAGAGAAAGGGACAAAGAATGGAAGGAGAGGAGGCTCAAGGAGAGGGCTCGAGGTTTGAGATGGGCCACTTGGAGGAGAAGAAGCTCGTATGGTGTGAGAAAGAAAGAAAGAGAGGAAGAGAGAGGATAATGGGGATGACGAAGGAGCGGAGGGAGAGAACATAGACCAGGGACAGGAAATGTTGAGCAAGGTGTGAAGAGTTGATTGTTGTCAAAGGGTAGACTAATGTGCGTGGGAAGTTTGGAGCATTGATAGAAGCAAAGGACATGTAGGATTTGGAAAAAGGACATTTATTAAGAGTTAGTGGTTGGTGTTTTGTGTGGTTTTGTTTTGGGGGGGGAAATGTTGTTTAGCAATTGAGGAGAGTTGAGGGTCGATGGTGTTTGAGAGAGGTTGGAGGAGGTTTTTTTTTTTTTTTTTGTTTTTCTTTTTCCATTTTTTTTTTTTTTTTTTTATTATATTTTTTTTTATTTAAATTATTTTTTTTTAATTTGGGGGGTGTGGTAGCGTTTGCTACTGTTGGTTTTTAGGAAGCAAGGAGAAGGTTAGTTGGTTGTGCTTTCGCTACTGTTGAAATTTCAAGAAGGAGGGTTAGTTGAAGTTGTGGATTTGTACTGTTGATTTAGGGAGGGAGAGGTGTGGAGTGTGTGTTTGTGTTGTTTTTGGGGGGAGAAGTGTATGTGAAAAGATGTAGCGATTTGTAGAGTTAGTGCACAACAAAAGGTGTGGTTTGCTATGAGTTGAAAAAGCACAAACGAAGGTGTAGCGATTTCCTATGAGTCAAGTGCACAACACGAAGGTGTAGGATTTCTACAAGTCAAAAGTGTAGAACTCAAAGGTGTAGCGTTATGCTACGTTGAAGGCAAGGCACAAAGTTAGCGATTTCGCTACAAGTCAAAGTTTCAGGTAGAAGCAAGTTGGAAGCACAAGGCACAAAGTTGTAGCGATTTCTTTGATGAAGAAGAAGTGGTGAAAGCATGTGATTTCATGAAAAATATGAGGATGACGTGAAATTAAAGGTGTCGGTTGTAGGTGCAAGAAAGCGTGAGGAAGCGTGTGATTTGGACAAGAATGAGGATGAGTCGAAGTTTGAAGTGTCACATTTCACGACAAGAAGGTGGTAAAGCTATCAAAGGCCAAAAGGGTCATGATTTTGCGATAGCAAGTACAAGAAGGCATACGATTTCAAAAAGTGTCGTGATATCGCGACATGTTTCTATTTCGCGGCAATAGTTATAGGAAGGTGACAAAGGTGGCAGTAGAAGTTGGATCTGGGCCGACAGATTTTAGGGTTTTGTAGACAAAAAATTTTAGGGTTCACAGCCGACAATTTCTAGGGTTTACAACAAACAAATTCTAGGGTTTTGATCGACATTCTTAGGGTTCGTGTTGTTCAAGAAAATTTGAGGCCGACAAAGTTGAATCTGGGTCGACAAATTCTAGGGTTTTGTCGACATTCTTAGGGTTATAGCCGACTATTGTTTAGGATTTGTTCCTAAAATTTCTTCTATAAAAGTAGGGGTACTTCGAGTTTGAGTGAGTGCTGTGGAAGATAATGTGCATGAGGAAGTGGCAGTGAAGTTCGTGTGGAAGTAGTCGTAGTTCGAGTTGGTATCATGATTGCGTGAATAAAGACGCCAAGGTGTAGAGGTGGAGTTCTAAGTGCAAAGAGATAGCGCGTAGAGAAGTGATCGATCATCCGATTGTAGGAGTGTGAAGAAGTACAGAGAGGTCGGGCGAAGCATTTCGTGAGAATGCAAAAAATAGTTGAACAACGTGAAAGTTTTATTCCCTTTTATTATCTTTATTGACTTCCAAGTTGTAGCTTGGCATAAGGGTTTGGTGCCTCTTTCCGGTGGTCTGTAAATTAGGAGTTGGTGCTCCATTCTATTTGAAATAGATAAAGCTAAGGGGTTGGTGCTCCTTCCAGTTGGTGCTGGTAAAAGATATTGTAAAGTTGTAGCTTTGCATTGGTTGGATTTGGATGGTAGTCCAAGCAATCATTTTAAGGAGTAGCCACATTGGTGAACCTCGTTAAATAACCGTGTTGTGTGTGTCATGCCTTCTCTTCCGCATTTGATATTTCTTTTATTAGTTTTAAATAGCCTCCGGATTTAAAACTATATGTATTAGAAATTTTAAAGATCACACTGATTCACCCCCCTCTCAGTGTCACTGTGATTACAAGGAAAGGCGAGGAACGCACTATGAGTGAAGAAGAAGCGACCTAGACTCCACTGATCCCCATTTCACAACAACATTGAGGTTGGAGTATTAGAATTTAAACTACCTTTTTTTTAGTGCATGCTTTGTATGGTGAAAATTGGTATTTTAGAAACCATAAATTGCTTGGTTGAAAGCTCTACGTTTTTGTTTTGTTGATGTTTTTTAAAAACCATAAATTGCTTGGTTGAAAGCTCTACATTTCTTCCCTGTTGATGTTTTTTAAAAACCATAAATTGCTTGGTTGAAAGCTCTACGTTTCTGCCTTGTTGATGTTTTTTAGAAACCATAAATTTTTTGGTTGAAAGCTAAGCGTCGGGTGTGTGTTTGGGAGAGTGTCTATCCAAGCTAAGCACCGAGTGTGTGTTTGGGAGATCATCTATCCAAGATAGACGTAGTGTGTGTTTGGGAGAGTGTTTGTCCAAGCTAAGCACTGTGTGTGTGTGTGTGTGTGTGTTTGGGAGAGCGTCTGTCCAAGTTAAATGCTATGTGTTTTAAGAGACACCTGTGTAAGCTTAGGTTCTGTGCTTTTAGGGAACCGCTTGGGTATGCTTAGAGACTATGTTAAGTGTTTCAAAGTTGTAAGTTAGACCTCCGCATTCAAGGAAGAAGGGACGTTGTGTTTGGGAGCGTCGTCTATGGAAACCATCGTGCTTTGGAAGAAGGACATTTAATTAAATAGGAAACCTTTGATTTTAATGATTATTAAAGGGCATTTAATTAAATAGGAAACCTTTGATTTTAATGATTATTAAAGGGCATTTGATTAAATAGGAAACCTTTGATTTTAATGATTATTAAAGGGCATTTAATTAAATATGAAACCTTTGATTTTTAATTATTGTTAAAGGGCATTTAATTAAATAGGAAACCTTTGATTTTAATGATTATTAAAGGGCATTTAATTAAATAGGAAACCTTTGATTTTAATGATTTTTAAAGGGCATTTAATTAGGAAACCTTTGATTTTAATGATTATTAGAGGGCATTTAACTAAATAGGAAACCTTTGATTTTAATGATTATTAAAGGGCATTTATCTAAATAGGAAACCTTTGATTTTTAATGATTATTAAAGGGCATTTGATTAAATAGGAAACATTTGATTTTTAATGATTATTAAAGGGCATTTGATTAAATATGAAACCTTTGATTTTAATGATTATTCAAGGGTATTTGATTAAATAGGAAACATTTTATTTTAATGATTATTAAAGGGAATTTTATTAAAAAGGAAACCTTTGATTTTAATGATTATTAAAGGGCATTTGATTAAATAGGAAAACCTTTGATTTTAATGATTATCTTAGGGTTTTAATTTAAAAGGAAACCTTTGATTTTTGATGATTATCTTAGGGCTTTTAAAATTAAAAGGGATGTGGATTTGTTCCTTAGATTGAAGTTATGGGGCTTTTATTTAAGGAATGAATGAATTTTTTGTTTAAAAATTAAAAGGGGTGTGATTTTAATGCTTTAAATAGTAAATGATTTAATTGGATTTTGTGAATGAAAAAATATGTGGATTTATTCTTTAGATTGAAGTTATGGGGCTTTGATTTAGGGAATGAAAAGAAAAGGATTGTTTTAGAGGTTAAAGGTATGATACTTTATCACTTTAAAGCATGAATGAATTTGATTAAGTTATGCCTTGTTCTAAGTAGCACATGTTGGATGACTCTCTAAAGGAATTTGAGAGGTGAATATAAAAGTAAAGGATCTTTTATGATATCCATTATGCATTAGATGGTTGGAAACTTATTTATATTTTGTATAGTTGCAATTTGGAAAAGTAAATGAGTAGATGCATTTAAAGGCATGCCTATCCTGAACCATGAGTACCCTGATCCCCTACTACCCTCAAAGAATCAATGGGAAGTAAGGAGAAGCAAGGAGTTCAATGGAAGTGAGGTATAGGTAATTGTATTTTATGTTGCTTTACTATGCTCAAATAGATTAGAATTTATTGGGGAGATATCCCCAATATAGATGATGTAATATTCCTTAGAGTAAGAAGGAATTAATGTGCAAATTTTGATGCAATAACTGTTCATTGGATTAAAGAAGGTATTTTTACTTTATGGTTGTAATTATTTATGTTATGTAGATGATTCTCTTTTAAATTTAATCTTGCTTGTGTTCTAGATGCTTGGTGATTGTTTTTTGGTAATGTGGTATCTAGTTGTATCATTGTTTGGATTGCTTTATGTTAGAAATCTAAGTGTAGAGTTCTAGGGTGAACTCATAGGTGACCTAAGGGAATTGAGAACTCCCTTAGGGTGAACATAGAAGACCTAATGGAATTGAGACCCCTTAGGGAGATAAAGGACTAGGTTGTGGAGAGACTACATCTGAGTTAAGATAGCTCATTGTGGAGACAAGATAGATAGCTTAACTCACAATACTCGTAGCATGCCTACACATGATGATTTGTGTATGGCATGGATATGCATGTATACCTTTGATGGATGGAGGGTGATAAGTCTAGCTCATAGAGAATGATGGGAAAAATAGACTTATTTGTAGTAACACATGATACACCTACACAAACGGACTTGTGTTAGGGTACCTCATGAGATGTAGCTTTCAGGAAAACTTAGTAGATTGAGACTTTAGGAAAATATTGGTTTTGTTAGGGGTTCATGAAGAGTTCATGTACCTCTCTCCATAGTAAATGTTTTTTTTTTCTATTTTTGTATTTTTGTATTTGTTTATTTTTGGGTCATTACATTAATGAAGATCCTAATGACTTAGAAAGGAACCAATCAAAGGAGTTATAGGCACACAAGACAAAGTATGAACTTCTTGGATTTGGCTACATAAATGCTTTAAGAAAACATGAGTTAACGAACTACCTGTATTTAAATAGGCACTCAATCCAACGACAAACCACACAAACCAATAAAAAGAGCAAAATATTATGACATGTTAGACCATTATAGGAGGTGATGTGTCAATATAAGTATGGAAAAATTTTAACAATAATTGGTATAAATTTATTATGCTTCATGTATGAAGGTGGTTTAATAACATACTAACAATCACAATGAGTACAAAAGTTAAAAAATAGTAGCAATAAGTACAAAGAATCGAGGAATTGAGTCAAACAAGTACCAAAAGAATTTATAGAGTTTAATATTCATAGAGTTCTAGAGTTACAGAGAGTAATGGCTTCTTCTAGTGCCACCACCTCCACCAAGAGCAAGGTTGAACTGTTAGAAGAAGAACCACCATTTTAAAAGTTTCCAAGGAAGATGATTGTTTAGCAAGTATGGGGGATAGAAAAAACTATCATGTTTAGCTTCGAAGCAAGCTTAGAGGATTGGTAATGCCATTCAACCCTACTCAGAGGCTTCTTCCAAAGAGCATATAGAGATAGAAATAGTCGAAGTCCCTTCTGCATTAAATGGAAAGGTAACCTGACCAATTTGATTTATCCTAGAGTATACTTCTCTTTTGACCTCTTATCATGGTTAGAAATATCATACAACACAACAATCAAGGCTATAATAAGTGGTATAAATCAGCTCCTCTTCAGGTTGATGTCTTCCAATATTTGTAAAGTTTTTGCACTAGAGAAAGTGATGGTAGTTTTTGACAAAAAGGTAATTACCGTGCAAGCTCAATATATGATTGGGACCTCTTTTTATGCAAATATTTTTTATTATAATGAACTAGTGTCAACCCAATTATAAATTCATAAAATCTCACTATATAATTGGGCTAAAGACTATGCGGATATGATCAACATTTTGATGGGGGTTGAGGATTTAAACTAGGTTAAAAAGGAAGTCATGTTCTTAATAGCCCAATGTAATAGGATCAAATAGTTTACCATATATAGGTTGGAAGACTTGATCAATGAAACTATAGACAAATAATTTAGAGAGTTATAGAGAGCCATAATTGAATATAGGGAAATAATACCTAGTTTCTCACATTATTCCTTCCTCATCCACCTAATAGTAGGGCATCTAGGTTAAAAATCAATTACTGAGTTGGGAGGAATGCCAAAAGGGTTGGTTCAAGAGAGACTCCTATGTATACATGAAGGATCATTTAGTTACACCCAATTATTTGGCATATTTTTCCCCTCCATATACCACTCACTCTATAACAACGCCCCTTCTAGGATATAGTAATAACCAAATTTTTATAGGAAAATAATGTAGGGGATTACTTCTTCATAGAGGACCTCACTTACATTAGAATATATGGTGCTAAAGTACCTCCTAAAGCATTGCCTATTTTTTACCCTATGTCAATAGCTACTTTAGAAATTATAAGGTAAATTGCAGAGGAGGCCAAGGTGAGGGTCATAAGAAAATAGGCCAGAATTCCATGGATCATTGTTCCTTGTAAGATGAGAGGCATTATGTTTATAGAGGGTACCCTAGTCTATTAGGATCCTTATAGAAGATGGACTCTTATGGTTTTGTTGAAATCACATGGAGACCATATGACCCCTATGACTACTATAAAAAACATGCTCCAGAAAGGAAGGCCATGGATCACTGTGGAGATATGTTTGAAGAATCCATTTAGATAGATTTAAGGAAAGGTCAATATTTGGATCTAGTATGGAAAGATAAATATTTGAAAAGACCACATACTCAGATTGAATTGGTGGAAAATTATCCTACTGAGCTAAAAGTATTGAGAGTAACCATAGTAGAAATAGTTGCCCTATTAATCCCATTCACACTTCCAAAGGATTATTTAGTCTCCATATTTGATATTGTTTTCCAAGAACCTAAACAAATAGAGGTGTTTATAGAGGTAGTTATTTAGACAACAATAAAAATAGAGGCTCCCCCTATTACTCAGGCCACACACACCATTGTAGATGTTGGAAAGGACAATGAGATTGTATTTGCTTCATCTTCCCCAGATTAACCTACTATTGAAGACTTGGCCAAAGCTTTAATGCTCCTCCAACACAAGCAAAAAATAACCACAAGTTTACCCAAAGTGATACCCACTACCCTAAGAATGAAACATATAAATATGAATATTTCTACCATAGCATGGAAGAGGATATGGGAAGGTGGAGGATTTTCCAATATCCTTAGAGGACACCAAATCAAAATCCATAGTCCTCCAAAATCACCAACACATAAAAGGGCTAGGATAGAAGTGGGTCTTGTCTCTCCTAAAAATTTTACCCTAGTCAAAGCAAAGGAAGCTATTCAGTTAACTCCTTTCAAAGAAGAGCACATTCAAACCATAATAGAAGGAAGGTTGATTGAAACTCAGTATGAATATAAAGGAGAAATCTCAAACCCTACTTCAACCACTATAATTACAATTCTTGGATAGGGTATAGAGAGACATTGAGTTGATATAACAATAGGGGATACAAATATCATAGGGAATAAAGTTAGCCTCTTGAAATGTAGACTCTATGCTTAGGCATAGATTGCACTTGTTGTGGAGAAATAAATAGAAAATCTGAAAATCAAATCTACCGAGAATGATCAACTGCAAGTAGAGAATATGAGGATGCAAGATGAGATATACAAGCTCCAAAAATACACACCATAAATGAGTAAGCAATTTAACAACTCCCTCTTCATTAATAAATTCAAGAAAAAGACCATTGCCAAGATAAAAAATTAAGTCAATACCATTAACAAAAGTTGTAAGGATTTTGGAGAGGTAATGCACATCAATAAGAAACTAAAGCCATTGCTAGAAAAAACATACAAAAGAGCAATAACTATAATCCCAATATATGAAATATGTAGTACTGAATACAATCAAATAAGATCCACGTAGATAACTACATCAAATGAATAAAGTTATAGATATTAAGAATAATTCTATTATGTCACCAATTTTATATATGACAAATACTGATGGAATGTTGTAGTCAAGGTGTTGATGAATTGGGAGTAAGACACAACCCAAAGAATAAAATAAACCAGTATCAACCTCTAAAAGTTATTTTATGTAGAAGGCTTCAACAAATTAGTCATCAAAAGCATTCAAGAATTACAATGTGATGATATAGATGAGGATAAGTTGGTTGAACAACTCACCACTCTATCAAGAGCTACTCTAGAAATAATCAAATTCTTCAAAATAAATGAGACTACAATGAAAGATAACAATAACAAGGCCTTGAGGATGCTAGATAGAATTACTACCACAAGTACTTTCTATGAGGAAGCTTTGGTACAAATTACTGACCTAGTAGGGGCTAGTCTAGCAAAAAAGGACAAGATAAGAAAGGTCAATCAAAGCCCATCAAAGAGAACAAGCAATGTGAGGCTCACTATAGGAAAAGATAAGGACATAAGGATAAGTCAACCCTAAAATATAATTGGGGCATAGTTGTATGTTATTTTTGAAGAAAATTCAAAGTCTTGGCAAGAAGCAAGTTTTCTATGATAGTTGTAATTTTGCTATAATGTACTCAAAAGATCAACAACTAAAAAACTACCACATGGATAGATCTAGCTTACACAACTATAACAAATCTAAGGCCCCAAGGCTACAAAAGGAGTTGCCATGGCTAGAATTTGCATCAAGCTTTTGCATAGCATAATTTTGTTAGAGTTATACTTGAATGCCCCCTGTTTTATCATTGTATTCCTTTGTGTCTTGTTTCTTTTCATCCCTCATTCCTCCCATTTATGTGCAAGTTTTGATAGGGAAGCATTCATGAACTAAGATTATTTCTAGCTAGTGAACTAGAGGTTTAAAGGTTTTACTATTACCAGATTGGAACAAACATACAAAGGGTTTTGACACATCATTTGGATGGGAATCCATATTGTATTAATCTAAAAGAGCTTTATGGTAAATTCATGCTAGTTCTTACTGTAAAAAAATAAGTTATATTAATACAATTTTAGGCTTCTTCCCTTGTCATCTTCTTGTTTTAGTCTTGTGTGTTATCTTTATTATATGTTACATCATTTGAAAGTATAATAAATGCTTTCTTTCATTGATCACTAGTTATGCTTGTTATGATATTTGAATGAACATAATTATATCAATTCCTTCTTTCTTTTTCTTTCTATTGCATTAAATTGTATTGAATTTTGCTACAATGGCCCAAAAAATTAAGGCACCGATCATACATAAGGTATAATTAAACTGTTATAGTGAATCTTGATCAAGAAAATATAATTTTTACACATATTTTATTTGGATGAGCATGGACTTTAATTGTTAAAATCTTAAGTCTACCTCAAGGGTATCCTTACCATACCTAGTCTATCTAGTGTTATAGAAAATCTATTCCTAGGTTAAAGAGGTTGATCAACCAGAGTCAACAATAATAATTAGAATCAATTATTTCTTGCATCATGATTATTCTTAAGGATACAAGAACTAAATCCAATAAAAAATGGTATTGTTGTTGGGGAATGATTTCATCTTATTTTAAGATTAAAATTTTGAATTTACTTCTCAACGACATTTTAAATTTTTTTATGACAATTTGCTAGCTGATTATTTTTTATCAGAGATAACTAAGAGTTTTATTTTTAAATCTTTCACAATGTCCTTATACTATTTTGATAAATTCTAGTTTTTAAATTTTCTCTTCTTCCAACTCATTTCCTAAAAGTGTATAAACTTTATGAGGCTAAGAGAGAAAGGTCGAGCAATCTTGACCAGAGAACTATGTTCTTTCTGCATGTACTAGTGTTGGCGACTCTGATTGTTTGATACCCAAAAATCAAGAAAATAAAGAAAGGAAGAGCAGATTGTCCTGGCGTTGAAAAGAAGAAGCAACAATACTCATTTTCCAAAATTCAAGAATCCAGAAGTATTTATCCATACCCATAAAAGGCTAGTTTCTATAAGCTACGTTTATAGAGATAAATCTTATTCTAGTTCTAGTGAATTAGTTAAAAATAATTCCAATGTTATCCCAACTATAAGTGTTTTTGTAAAATCTATCACTACTTCCCCTGCTATAATTCTTGTTAAAACCACCCCTGTAGTCAACATGGCAAATCCTCCCCCACAACCTAATTTGCAACAATGGAGAACCAATAGGCATCTTCCTTTTGCTTTATCTCCTGTATTAAAACCCCTACCTAGAAAATCTCACAAGTATCTAATGTCAAATAAATCACAAGACAAATGAAATGTGAATAAAATAATAATTGATCATTACCTTAGACTTTCGAGAGTCTAGGATTAAATAGGGCATAAAATAGAATAATAACAACATAGTCGTAATTGACGCTAACTGCCCTCTAACAATAGAATAGGGAGTTGCGTGAGACTAACTACTAACCTAGGTAGTGAGTTCTAACTCAACCACTAACCTAAAATATCTAACCTAGGATATTTTAGGTACTAACCTAGATTAACCAGTAGACAAAATATCTCATGGTAACTAGTAGAAAAGTAAATGTAATAATCCTATGTAGTGTAATGCAATACACTACCTTATTTTACCCTAACATCCCCCCTTTATTACATTACTTTGATATACAAAGTTTGCTCCGAAACAGTTGAAATTTGACACGTCCAAGTGCCTTTGTAAAAATATCTGCAACCTGTTCGTCGGTGGGAATGTGTTGGAGCTTGATTCTGTGCTTAGGAACTTCATCACGAATAAAATGACAATCTGTGTCAATATGCTTTGTTCGTTCATGATGCACTGGATTCTTGACCAAGTTCAAAACACCTGAATTGTCACAAAACATGTGAATAGGAAGTTTCTTTGGTAGGCCCATGGTAGCCAAGATGCGACTTAGCCATATCACTTCACACACAACTCCACGTGCAGCATGATATTCTGCCTCAGTTGAAGATAAAGCAACCACCTATTGCTTTTTACTATGCCATGAGACAGGACCAGATCCAAGATGAAAAACATAGCCTGATGTTGATTTTCTGTCATCTATGGATCCAACGTAATCAGAGTCAGTGTAACTCTGTAAGAAGAATGAGTTATTCTTCTTATACTCTAGACCATAATCTGCACTACCCTGAATGTAGTGAAGAACCCTCTTAGCTGCTTTCCAATGAGAGACCTTTGGTTCTTGCATGAACCGTGATAGATAGTTTACAACATAAGTAATATCTGGTCTAGTATTAGTCAGATAGATGAGGCTTCCAATCATCTATCTATAAAGTGTGCCATCTACCTATGGTGAGTCATCATATCATGATAACTGTAGCCCTGATTCCATCGGTGTTGCTTTGGGCTTACAATCAGTCATACGATATTTTTCTACTAAAGTCTTGGCATATTTTTTTTGAGTCACCCTAAGATGATTCTTCTTCTGTTCTATCTCAAGGCCAAGACAGTAGTGGAGAAGTCCTAGATCTGTCATATCAAATGACTCTTTCAAGTCATCTTTCACGGCGTTAATTAAGTTCTCTGAATTGCCAGTGATGATCAGATCATCTACATATAACACAAGAATCACTATCTCAGAACCTGTGTTCTTGATATAGAGATTTGCATCAGATGGACTTCTCTTAAATCCATGCTGCAGTAGGTGACTATCCATTTTTATGTACCATGCTCTTGGGGCTTGTTTTAGCCCGTATAATGATTTGACCAACTTGCAAACTTGTTGCTCATGGCCTACCTCTGCAAATCCAGGAGGTTGAGTCATGTACACCTCTTCTTTTAAGTCACCATTTAGAAAGGCACTCTTTACATCCATCTGATGTAATTTCCATCCGAATTGTGCTGCCATAGCACAAAGCACTCGAATGGTGGTCATCCTTGTTGTAGGAGCAAAGGTTTCCTCATAGTCAAGCCCTTCCTTTTGAGCATAGCCCTTCACCACAAGATGGGCCTTATGCTTATCTATGGTGCCATCTGCCTTATATTTTACTTTGTAAACCCATTTGCAGCCTATGGGTTTCTTTCCTTTAGGCAAATCCACCAGCTTCCATGTTTTATTCTTTATGAGGGAGTTATGTTCTGCATCCATAGCTGCCTTCCACTGAGGCAGTCTAAGTGCTTCATCAACTGTAGAAGGTTCATTCTCATCATATGCTGACAAGTAAACCCTCTCCTCATCTATTTCCATATCATCTTCCCTTGGTAACTCTCTATCAATAGAAAGATCTTGAAAATCTGCACAAAGATCATCAACTGAAGTGGATGCTTCATTCTTTTCTTTTCGAGTCATGCTTCGTGTCTTTGGATGATTGAGAGTAAGATCAGGTGGGGAAGTGAGTTTGGAATCTTTCATTGTGCTTGTATACCATTTGGGAGGCTTTTTCTGTTGTGGAGGAGGAAGTGGTTGTTGCTCCTCATCATCTAGGTATACTGATGTAGTGTTGGGTGTGAAAGCTTCATCAAACACTACATCTCTGCTGACATGTATTTTCTTGGTAAGTGGGTCTATCAACCGATAGCCTTTTGAGAATTCATCATATCCAAGAAATACACAAGGTAGGGACTTCTCATCTAATTTCTTTCTTTTCTCCTTGGGTATATGCATAAATGCCTTACACCCAAATACCCGTAGATGAGATATGGAGGGTTTCCTACCACTCCATGCTTCCTGAGGAGTCATACCTTCAAGAGCCCTTATGGGTGCCCTATTCAGAAGATATACTACAGTTTGAACAGCTTCAGCCCAGTAAGTTTGCTCAAGGTTGGCCCCCTTAAGCATACATCGAACCATTTCCATAATGGACCGATTTCTTCTCTCAGCAACCCCATTTGACTGAGGAGAATAGGTTGTTGTTAACTGTCTCTTTATCCCATGTGTCTGTAAAAATGAGGAAAATTCCTTTGATGTGTATTCCCCCCCTCGATCTGAATGGAGGGTCTTAATAAAGCATCTTGATTCTTTCTCAACAAGCTTTTTGAACTGTTGAAAATAGGAAAATGCTTCAGACTTCAACTATAAGAAGAAGACCCACATCTTTCGTGAGTGATCATCGACAAACAATTGAAAATACCTTTTTCCTCCACAACTTGTAGACATGGGACCACACAAATCTGTGTGTACCAACTCCAAAGGTACCTTAGCTCGAAAGGAGCTAGGTTCAAAGGGTACTCTATGTTGCTTTCCTGACAAGCAATCAGAGCACACTGGCAAAGTAGATGAAAGAGTAGGCAGCCCTTTCACCATTTGATATTTACTCAACTCTAGTAAATATCCTGAACTTAAATGCCCAAATCTCTTATGCCAAAGAGAAGTGGCCTCCTTTGTGGTGACTGCCAATGCAGTATGTGTTGAGGTAATTGCATCTAAGACAAACAAACCATGTTTGTATGAACCTGTTGCTATCTATTTTCCCTTCTTAGTGATAAAGCAACGTTTCTTTTCTTTGTCCACTTTGAAATTGACATTCATGTTATTGTCCAGGATTTGTGGAACTGACAAGAGATTATTTTTCAATCCTGGTACATAAAGAAATTTTTGAATATTACATTCTCCATCTGGAAGGGAGACTGAAACACTTCCTTCTCCCTGAACTCGATAGGTTTGATCATCAACAATGGTGACCGGTCTACCTTCTCGAGCCTCAAATGTTGCAAACCAGGATTTATCGCCAGTCATATGCTTACTAGCGCCTGAGTCTATGTACCACACAGAGTCCTTGTGAGGGGAATCTGTATGTGTCATGAGCACCTTGTGTGCTCTCTCAGAATCCGAACTAGAATCTTCAGCTGCAATGTGTCCCTGTTGCTATTTTTTCTTGTTCTTTGGTTTGCCTTGGCCCTTCTTGTTTCCTTGTTCATTGGGCGGTTTGTTCTTAAACCAACATCTTTTGGTTTCATGAGTGTCTTTGTCACAAATCTTACAATACTGCTTCTTCTTTGGAACCTCTTTGGCTTTACCCTTGTCTTTATTCGAAGAAGAACCTTTCTGTTGATTCCACTTTTTCTTACCACCTTGTCTGTGTGAGAAAAGTGCATTGTTGGATGCCTCATCTCGTTGGAGTTGATTAGCTTCTTCTGTTTGAAGCAAATTTACCAACTCGACAAAAGTCACTACCCTTCCAGAGACTTGTAGTGAAGTGATCAACATTCTGTAGGAGTCTGGAAGAGCCCTCAAAATGATAGAGGTCAAGACTTGGTCTTCCACTTTTTCTCCTAAGGATTGCAGTTTTGTTTTCAATTCTACGACTCTACAGAGGAATAGCTCTACTGTTTCTCCTGATTTCATATGAAGAGTATGAAGTTGTGTTTGGAGATTAAGAATCGTTGATTGATTCTTTCCCTCAAAGATGGTTTTTAAGGCATCCCATGCCTCCTTACCATTCTTAGCTTCACTGATATGAGGTTGGATATCATCAGTAATAGCTAGCAAGATCATTAAGGATAGTTTCTTATTCTTCTTATCAAATTCTATTTGATCTGCTCCAGCTGATTGAGGTCTAGTTACACTTCCATCCACTATTGACCATAAATCCTCTACAGTTAAGATAGCTTTCATCTTAGTCTTCCAAGCTGAATAATTTGAACCTTTGAGCAGTTGGCTCTCAGTGAGATACTTGTGTATCATGGCCATGGTTAAGGTTTCAAATTGATAGGACTAAGATGGTTGTATCTTGCACTATACCCTCAAAAGAGTATATGGAAGATGTTTTCAATTTGCCTCTATAAGATATTTAATGGCACCTGCCTTAACACCCTTAACAAGGGATGAAAAAGTTGGAGGAAATTAAGCCAAACAAGATAGAGCAAATTAAAAAAGGAATTGGTTGACAGACTTCTGATTGTGCTCTCTAGGATATTTAATGGCACCTGCCTTAACACCCTTCAAGAAGGATGAGAAGTTGGAGGAAATTAAGCCAAACAAAGAGAGGTAATCAAGGTGTGTTTGAATTTTGACCTTTGGAGGGGGTAAAAAAATTGATTGTTGTTCAACTTGTGCAAAGTGTAGCACGTTTTGGAGTGAAATATGGGTTTTGTGAAATGCTTACTGCCAATGTTGTATCTGAATGTTTAAGTGCACATAAGAAACATGAGTGTTAGTGCAAATAATCAAAACATGAGAGCAACCCACATTATTGTCACTCTAGGTGTCGGGTTCAACCGAAAATGCACCTAGTATAAGTCAATTTTTGAGAAAGGTGTCGAGTACAATCGAGATTGCACCTTTCATACTTTTGGAAAATCCCCCCTTGTTCTTTACAATTTTGCAAATAATAGAATCAACAAAATGATTTCTATCCCCCCTTAATGTTTTACAAAATTGAAAAAAAATTCGAGCACTCCTTTCAAGACAAGTCGACACACGACCCACGTTTGAAAGGCTTCCAGACCAGTCGACACACGACTTTGGTTTTGTCTTCAACAATTTATCATGAAGGAGCAAAAAAAAATGGTTTTGATCTCAAGTTTTGACAACAAAAAGAAGGTTGCTATTTTATGTTTTTATGTCCCCTTTCTTGAAGGAGAGAACAAAAGCAATAATTTGTTGTTTTGAGAAAAATGAGATGACTTTTGATGCTCCCTAAATCATGGCATGATATGTATTTTGCAATAGAAAGTTTGAGTTCTATGTCTTATATCTCCAAAAAAAAATTAAGAAAACTGAAGAACTTCTGATGAATTTATTGCAACAAAAAAATTGTTGAAGCAGGTTTTGTGTTAAAATTTGCCAAAAAGAGGTTCCTATTTGCCTTGTGTTTTCAGTTTTGAGAAAAAGACATCAATGGTTTTAGGAACTTTTAGGGCTAAATTATATGCGAATTTTCAGGTTTCTAGGTTTGAGAAAGCAAAAAAATACTAGTTTTGGATGAAAATTCTATAATTTTAGAAAAAATTGGGAAAAAAATCGTCCAATTTGGTTAAAAATTGAACGTTTTAGGCCAATTTAAAGAAAAATTATAAAAATAATCAAAAAATATATTTTAAATATGCTTTAAACCATAGAAAATTTGAAAAAATAAAGTTTTTATTCGCAAAAACCTGTTTGAGGCATGCGGGGGTTCGATCCATGGTCTCGGCTATGCTAGCTGGCCACCCAAGCCAACCGCGCTATCGAGTTGTTTGAAATAGCTCCGCCTCCGCTCAATCTTATCTCCTCCATGGCGATCCACTCGAAAAAAAATGAAGAAAAAAAATCCTTTCCTTCGTGCGCCGTGGGGACTCGATCGTGGATCTTCGCTGTGCTAAGGCACCCGCCCTAGCCAACAAACCAAGTGGCGGCTTTGGGTTTGAACTTGCACGATCCGCCTATTGAAGAAGTCGTCTGGCTTCTTTGAGGATGTAGTGGGAATTATCCCACATGCATCCGAAAGTGGATGCAAAAGGCCTTTAAAGGCCTCAACGAGCAAACTTGCTCGTGATTGCCTTCGAGAAATCGGGTTCGGGCCCTCCTTTTGCCATCGTCCATGTGGCACGGCAAGGGGGGTCCACGTGTCCTCTATGTCTACGTCAGCATCTAGTGGCTATCTACCATGTGTCTGGTCTAGTTAGGGTCTGGTGGGTGGTGTGTGGGGTGTCTAGTCAGGTCTAGGTGGCATGTGGCCTGAGTGCCATGTGTCGCCTAGTCAGTGTTGAGGTGGCGCTACCATGTGGTTGGTCTAGGTGGCACCTCGAGGTGCATGCAGTCTAGAGGTCTAGGGCACTAGATCATGCCATGTGTCACCAAGCGAGCGGTTGTTGTCGGATCATGGATCGGAGGGCCTCTTGCCCTCGTAGATCTCGATGTGGGGTCTAGTTGGGAGGGGAGGGCGCGCCTGCCCTCTCTGCTCTCCTAGCCTTGGGGGGCCACGTGTCTCCCTGGCCCTAGGTCGAGTGAGCGGGAGCTGAGACGTCAGCTCGTGCGCTCCTTGATCATCGAGGGGGCGGTCGACCATGATGGTCGATCGCGCGGCCCTTGAGGTCATTCATGTGGGATCATGTGGCCTGATCGATCATGTGGTCGGTAGATCACACGGTCGGTGTGGTCGATCCATGCACCTTCATGGGCTGGGGTCTCATGGGCCCTGGGTAATGCAGGGCCTACTCCAGCCTATGAGCTCGCCTATTGAGGTGGGCTGAGTGTCGCCAAATGGCACCAGCTCGTCCTTCGGGTGAGCCAAAAAAAATGGCTCTGATGCCAATAATGTCAAATAAATCACAAGACAAATGAAATGTGAATAAAATAATAATTGATCATTACCTTAGACTTTCGAGAGTCTAGGATTAAATAGGGCATAAAATAGAATAATAACAACATAGTCGTAATTGATGCTAACTGCCCTCTAACAATAGAATAGGGAGTTGCGTGAGACTAACTACTAACCTAGGTAGTGAGTTCTAACTCAACCACTAACCTAAAATATCTAACCTAGGATATTTTAGGTACTAACCTAGATTAACCAGTAGACAAAATATCTCATGGTAACTAGTAGAAAAGTAAATGTAATAATCCTATGTAGTGTAATGCAATACACTACCTTATTTTACCCTAACATTATTAGATTTCAAGGAAATAATGCTATCTTTGGAGGATGAAGTGATGAGGGGTGTTTTTTAGAGAATGGTTTTCTTGTTTGTTTAAAATTTTTGGTGAAAGACCTTGTTGGCTTAAGGTCAAATTATTTTCATCTTTTTGTGTTTTTCTTGTTAATTTTTGAGGATGTATATTGAAGGAAAGAGAAACTACAGATGATAAACTTCACAATAACTTGGTAATATGCCATTAATAAAAGCTCATGAAAATAGTACAATGTAATATAATGGAGGAATTGAACACTCCAAAATTTTAATGAAGAACTACATTGTACCTACTCACTACTCTCTATATTGACATCATTCCTCTCTCACTCACACTCTCTTCTCAAAGTCATATATATAGGAAGATATGTTCCTTGGACTTTACTCTACCCATGACTCTTCATATACCTATCCTATGACTCATGTACATGTGGACTACATGCACATTTACGTCATTGCACATTCTATCACTTGTGCATATATTACATTGCATGAAGTAACTACTCAAAACTTACTCTAAGGTAAAATCCTAATCTAGTTATGTATCTATGATGGTACACTATGTTGGAAATATGAGCAAGTTTTGTTGTCATTGATGTCAAGAAGTCAACACCAAAAAGTGTCAATTTCAGTTAGCAGCATCAGTTTTAGGTTCCGTAATCAAGTGCAAAAGGAAGTTTCCTTCTAGGTGGTCAGATGAGATTTAAAGGGCAAAAGGAAGGTCCAAGAAAAATAATATTATAATAATTTATTATAATATTAAAGGTGCAAGATATTTAATTAATTATAAATTAACTATAATAGTTTTATTATAATTTAATTTATAAATTAATTCAATCAAATTTTAAAGTTATTAAGTTAATTTTAAATTAATTATAATCTAATTATATATTAATTTATAGGTTAATTAAACTAATCCTAAGCATAGGTTATAAAATTCATAATTCGAATTTTCAAATTATCGTCGATGTCATCGAAGGCATAGCCCAATGCATATAAAGGAGGGAAAGACCTTGGTAAATGTTTTGTTCGTGATCAAAGTTTTAATGGTGTGTTTCTTGCACAAAATAAAGGATCGATCACGTATTTTTAAAGGCTTATAGAGGCATAAAAAAGGACGAGGAGAGGCTTTTAATTTACATTCCAAGGTGCACGTTCAAAGGAAGCGAAGGATAAGGTGAACATTGTGTGTCTTTGGTTCCATGAGGGCTTGTAGCCTAAGTGGTAGATGTGGTATGCACTAAGGTTCTTGGAGGAGTGAGGTTAGGTGTTCAAAACCTGTCGAAAGTATTTTGTTGGGCTAAATAAGGTATGCACCAATTTTTCTCTTGCTAAGGTTGTAATTTCAAAGGTTGCTTTGTTGTGAAAATAAAGGTTAATTAAAGTTTTTGAGGGAGATATAAGGGTATTAAAAATTAAATATTTGATTTTAATTTTTGGTGATTAGATTTTATGAAGTTGGAGATTATAAGGTGTATAAGGACTTTGCTATAATTTTTGTTAAGTGTCGTGTTATGGTGAAATTATTAAATTGAATATTGTGAGTTTGTAGATTATAAGGTGTACAAAATGATTTGTTATTTTGTGTGAAAAATAATCTTTGAGAAAATTATTTTGTGGAGATCTTGAGAGAGGTTGTGGTAACCTAACCCTAGTGTTGGTAAAGAAAATTTTGATTGTGGTTAAGACAAGTTTTGAAGACATATCTCCATCAAAATAAAAGGTATGGGTAAATATTTCTTGTGAGAAAATTATTGTTGGATTGGATGTTATGAATGATAAGTTGGAGTGAAAAGGATTGTTTGGTAGGCATTGTTGAGTTTTATTGTTAAATATTTTTTTGAGTAAGAGTTGGTGATAAAAACCTTGTTTGATAAGCATTGTTGGAAATATTGAGTAAGCCTTCATATGCTTGAACTAAGGTTTGTGAAAGAACATGAGTATCATTGTTATGTGAGATTTTTTTATAAGAATTATTGGAAATAATTGAGTGAGAATTCATATGATTGGACTAGGGTTTGAAAACAAGGAGTGTTTCATTGAGTGATTGATTGAGTGGAGTTGATTGAGCCTAGTCAAGTGAAGTGTTGAAGTGATAGTTCTAATTATGTGATACAAATCGTTCTATATCCTAAATTGATTTGAGAAAGAGGTTGAAAGTGATTGAGTGTTTGTGAGTGTGAAACATATTGAGTCTCTAACAATTCTCTATATGTTTTTATGGTAAAAATAAAGAGTGAAAGTGATTGAGTGTTTGTGAGTGTGAAGCATATTGAGTCTCTAACAATTCTCTATATGTTTCTATGGTAAAAAGAGAGAGAGAGAGAGTAAAAGTGATTGAGCATTGTTGTGATTGTGAAGCATATTGAGTCTCTAATAATTCTCTATATGTTTCTATGAGATTGGGCAAGTTCTAGTGAGGACTTGTTGAGCATATTTGTGGTCAGTATTTGTGAAGACTTGTTGAGTAGATTGGACAAGTTCTAATAAGAACTTGTTGAGTAGATTTGAGGTAAGTATTTGAGAATACTTGTGGATAGATTGGTGTGAGCTTTTGCGAAATATTACAATACAAATTTGAGGACAGACATTGAGAGAAGATTGGACAAGTTCTAGTGAGAACTTGTTGAGCATATTTGAGGTAAGTCTTTGAGAAGACTTGTGGACATATTGGTGTGATATTTTATGGAATATTACAATACAGATTTGTAGATAGTGATTGAGACCATATTGGACAAGTTCTAGTGAGAACATATTGAGAATATTTGAGGTAAGTCTTTGAGAAGACTTGTGGATAGATTGGTGTGAGCTTTTGTGGAAGCTTACAATACAGATTTGAAGATAGAGATTGAGAGAATATTGGAAAAGTTCTAGTGAGAACTTGTTGAGAAGATTTGAGACAAGTATTTGAGAAGACTTGAGAGCATAGTTGATTGAGTGATTTGTTCAAACTTTGAGTTAATATTTGGAGCAGATCTAGCAGAGTTAATTTGTGATTGAGTCAAGCTTTGTGTTAAGGCTTGAGGATAGAGATTGAGTAGATTTGTGCTAGACCGAAGGAATGTGTTTAGTGTATATTTGAGGATAGTGTTTGGTGTATACTTGAGGATAGATTTATGCCAAACTAGATATAGATATTGAGAAAATTTGTGCTCAATCGAAGGACTATGTTTAGTTCAAATTTGAGATAGAGCTGAGAGTAAGATTTGGATGTGACAGAGTATAGATGATGACAGTCTGCAATGGATAGAGGTCCATTGGCTAGAGAAGTGAGGATAGGTATTTTGAGTGAGGACAAGAGTCTTCAATGGATAAAGATCCATAAGCTAGTGCAGTGGAGGTAGTAGTTCTTCTAGAAGATAACTAGCCAGAGCAGAGGAGAAAGGAGTTCTCCTATGGATAGAGATCCACAAACCAACTGAGAAGATTGGTGTCTCTTATGGATAGAGATCCACAAAATTTATTAGGGGATTGGTATCTCCTTTGGAAAGAGGTCCATAAACATTGTAATAGGGAAAGGATTCCCAAGAGATTTTTTGAAAAAATTTTAGTGAAATATTTTCTCCGTGGAGTAGCCCACATTGGGTGAACCACGTTAAATTGATGTCTTTATTATGTGTGATTATTTGTGCATTACTTTGGTTACTATTATTGATATTTCCATTGATTGTAATGGTTAATATTTTTTGGGAAAGAAAAGTAAAAAGTGGTCTTATATTGTTCATCTTAGTATCATCTTGTGTTCTTCAATTAGTATCAGAGCTGGTTCCTTTGAAAAAGGTTTAACAGCTTGAATAAAGGTCTTACAAGAACACAAATGGCAAAGAAAGGAAAAAATAGAACCATGAGACACAAGAAGAAAAGAACACACATGGTCATGAAAGAAAAGGAATATGAATTTGATGTTGTCATTTTAAGAGGAGAAATAGAAATAGATTCAAGAGATGAATCAAGTAGTAGAGAAAAGGTCATATTGATAAAGTTTTGTACCATATGTAGGAATACAGGTCACCATGCAACTTATTGTCCACAAGAAGGTGAAGAATTTTTTGTTTGTGGTCAACTCAGTCATGATGCAGGTTATTGGAATGAGTTTAATAGAAGTGAAGATGAAGATGATACTTTTAGAACTGAAGTTCTAGAGGATGGTTCAGAAAAAGATAATAGGGAAAATCAAAATAGGTATGAAGAAGAAAATTTACTTTCAACAATAGAATAAAATGCTCCTATTGAAGACCAAATAAAAGAGAGAAATTTAGAAAAATAAAAGGAGGAATCTACTCTTAAGGAACTTGTTGAGTTGAAAATGGAGAACTTAGAATTAAAGGCTCAAATACAAGAGGATGAGAAATGTAAGACAAAGCTTCTACAAGATCTATCTGACTTGAAAGTTAAGGTTGAAAAGGTAAGGAGAGCTGAAAAAAATATGGTTGAACAATCAAAGGTAAAAGAGCAAGAATGTAAAATACTTAGTGTTGATATCAAAGAATTAAAAAGGGAGAACTCAGTATTAAGGGTTCAATATCAAGATGATGAGAAAGCAAAAGCAAAGTTTCTACAGGAGCTCCCAACTTCAAAATCAAGGTTGAAGAGGCAAGAAAAATTGAAGAAGGTATGGCCAAAAAATTAAAGACAAAATATCTAGAGTGTGAAATATTAGAACATGAGATAGTTTCACTAAGGATGGAAGTAAAAGGCTCTAAGGACAAGCTACACAAGTTTGAGAAAATTTCAAATATGGTGGATATGATTATCAATGTACAAAGATCATCAATCACCAAAACAAGTTTTAGTTTTGAAGAAGAACAAGGGAAATAGGAAGCAAAAAAAGGAGAGTCAAGCTCAAGTACCAAATAAGAAGAATCTTCAAAAGAAGAGAGTGAAAGAAAGAGTGAGACTTCTAAGGACAAGTTGAACAATAGAAAGTTCAACAAGGAAAGGATCAATGCACAAATGAGAAATAGATGGAATAGGAAACAACACAGGGAAGAAGATATTAAGAGACCAATGGGATCAAGGCAAGGTTTCTTCAATGGACAATGCTTCTCATATCATAGGTTTGGGCATAAGGCTACATAGTGCAGGAAACATGAAAGACAAGAATATGGAAGTTTCAAAAATAGGTAGATTTTTTAAGGGTATTGCTACTCTTGTAATCAGTTTGGTCACAAGACAATAAATTGTAGGGTTAATGATAGGAAAGGATATGGATTCACTAGGAGGAACTTCAAGACATTTGCACCTCTAAGGAATCACAACACTGAATGTTATAAGTGCAATAATATTGGGTATATAGCAAGGTGGTGTAGAACAAAATTTCTAGAGATTCCGATGATAGACAAGAAAGAGGATTCTCAAAAGGTTCAAAAGGGTATGACTTCAAAGGTATGGAAAAAGAAGATGGAAAAAAATAAAGAGCAGTGTATGCTGGGAGTAGAGATACTCCCACCCCAAAAATAACCACCTCAAGAGATGAGGTGGAGGAGGGGCTGAGCTAATATGCTTATCTTTAGCCTCAAGACCCAAAGGTGACCCTTTGCCATTGATGTCAAAGGAGGAGATATTTGAGTAAGGGGAAGAGATTTTAGTCAGAAGGAAAGTATTCAATCAGGGGGAGCAGTTTCCCAGGGGGAGCAAAATAGAAAAATATTAAGGAAATGATAAAAGGTAATTGGGTTGCCATCGATGACAAAGGGGGAGATTGTTAGAAATATGAGCAAGTTTTTTTGTCATTGATGTCAAGAAGTCAGCACCAGAAAGCATCAGTTTCAGTGAGCAACATCAGTTTTAGATTATGTAATCAAGTGCAAAAGAAAGTTTCCTTCCATGTGGTCATATGAGGTTTAAAGGGCAAAAGGAAGGGCCAAGAAAAATAATATTATAATAATTTATTATAATATTAAAGGTGCAAGAGATTTAATTAATTATAAATTAATTATAATAGTTTTATTATAATTTAATTTATAAATTAATTTAATTAACTTTTAAAGTTATTAAGTTAATTTTAAATTAATTATAATTTAATTATATATTAATTTATAGGTTAATTAAACTAACCCTAAGCATAGGGTTATAAAATTCATAATTCAATTTTTTGAATTATTGTCGATGTCATAAAAGGCATAGCCCAATGCATATAAAGGAGGGAAAGGCCTTGGTAAATATTTTATCCATGATCAAAGTTTTAATGGTGTGTTTCGTACGTAAAACAAAGGATTGATCACATGTTTTTAAAGGCTTATAGAGGCAGCAAAAAGGAAAATGAGGAGAGGCTTTTAGTTTACATTCCAAGGTGCATTGTAGTGCAACCAGTATCAAGGGAGGTGCCAAGTCGTTGGCAAGTGTGAGGTGTAGGGATCGAATCCCACAAGCGAAGAAGGTTTTGTTGGTTTGTGCATTCGAAGGAAGTGAAGGATAAGACAAACATTGTGCACCTTTGGTTCCATGAGGGCTTGTATCCCAAAAGGTAGATGTGGTAGGTGCTAAGGTGCTTGGAGGAGTGAGGTTAGGTGTTCAAAACCCACAAAAATGATTTTTTTGGGCTAAATAAGGTATGCACCAATTTTTCTCTTGCTAAGGTTGTAATTTTGGAGGTTGCTTTGCTGTGAAAAATAAAGGTTGATTAAAGTTTTTGAGGGAGATATAAGGGTATTAAAAATTAAATATTTGATTTTAATTTTTGGTGATTAGAGTTTATGAAGTTGGATATTATAATATGTATAAGGACTTTGCTATACTTTTTGTTAAGTGTAGTGTTATAGTGAAATTATTAAATTGAATATTGTGAGTTTGGATATTATAATATGTACAAAAGGATTTGTTATTTTGTGTAAAAAATAATCTTTGAGAAAATTATTTTGTGGGGATCTTGAGAGAGGTTGTGGTAACCTAACCCTAGTGTTGGTAAAGAAAATTTTGATTGTGGTTAAGACAGGTTTTGAAGACATATCTCCATAAAAATAAAAGGTATGGATAAATCTTCCTTGTGAGAAAATTATTATTGGATTGAATGTTATGAATTCTAAGTTGGAGTGAAAAATATTGTTTGGTAAGCATTTTTGAGTTTAGTTGTTAAATGTTTTTTTGAGTAAGAGTTGGTGATAAAAACCTTGTTTGATAAGCATTGTTGAAAATATTGAGTAAGCCTTCATATGCTTGAACTAGGGTTTGTGAAAGAACATGAGTATAATTGTTATGTGAGATTGTTTGATAAGAATTTTTGGAAATAATTGAGTGAGTATTCATATTATTGGACTAGGGTTTGAAAACAAGGAGTGTTTCATTGAGTGGTTTATTGAGTGGAGTTGATTGAGCCTAGTCAAGTGAAATGTTGTAGTAGTTCTAATTCTGTGAAACAAATTGTTCTATATCCTAAATTGATTTGAGAAAGAGGTTGAAAGTGATTGAGTGTTTGTGAGTGTGAAACATATTGAGTCTCTAACAATTCTCTATATGTTTCTATGGTAAAAAGAAAGAGTGAAAGTGATTGAGTGTTGTGAGTGTGAAGCATATTGAGTCTCTAACAATTCTCTATATGTTTTTGTGGTAAAAAGAGAGAGTAAAAGTGATTGATCATTGTTGTGAGTGTAAAGCATATTGAGTCTCTAACAATTATCTATATGTTTCTATGAGATTGGGCAAGTTTTAGTGAGGACTTGTTGAGCATATTTGTGGTAAGTCTTTGTGAAGAATTGTTGAGCAGATTGGACAAGTTCTAGTAAGAACTTGTTGAGTAGATTTGAGGTAAGCCTTTGAGAAGACTTGTAGACAGATTTGTTTGAGCTTTTGTGAAAGCTTACAATACAAATTTGAGGATAGAGATTGAGAGAAAATTGGACAAGTTCTAGTGAGAACTTTTTGAGGAAATTTAAGACAAGTCTTTGAGAAGACTTGTGGATAGATTGGTGTGAGCTTTAGTGGAAGCTTACAATACAGATTTGAAGACAAAGATTGAGAGTAGATTTGAGGTAAGTCTTTGAGAAGAATTGTGGATAGATTGGTGTGAGCTTTTGTGGAAGCTTACAATATAGATTTGAAGACAGATATTGAGAGCAGATTGGACAAGTTCTAGTGAGAACTTTTTGAGTAGATTTGAGACAAGTCTTTGAGAAGACTTGAGAGCATAGTTGATTGAGTGATTTGTTCAAACCTTGAGTTAAGGTTTGGAGCAGATCTAGCAGAGTTGATTTATGATTGAGTCAAGCTTTGTGTTAAGGCTTGAGGATAGATATTGAGTAGATTTGTGCTAGACCGAAGGACTATGTTTAGTGCATATTTGAGGATAGAATTTGGTGTATATTTGATAATATATTTGTGCCAAACTAGAGACAGAGATTGAACATATTTGTGCTAGATTGAAGGACTATGTTTAGTGTAGATTTGAGATAGAGCTGAGAGCAATATTTGGAGGTGATAGAGTATAGAGGATGATAGTCTCCAATGGATAGAGGTCCATTAGCCAGAGCAGTGAGGATAGGTCTTTTGAGTGAGGAAATGAGTCTTCAATGGATAGAGATCCATAAGCCAGTGCAGTGGAGGCAATAGTTATTCTAGAAGATCACCAACTAGAGCAGAGGAGAAAGGAGTTCTCCTATGGATAGAGATCCACAAATCAATTGAGGATATTGGTGTCTCCTATGGATAGAGATCCACGAACTTGATTAGGGGATTGGTATCTCCTTTGGACAGAGGTCCATAAAAATTGTAATAGGGAAAGGATTCCCAAGAGATTTTTTGAGAAAATTTTAGTGAAATATTTTCTCTGTGGAGTAGCCCACATTGGGTGAACCACGTTAAATTGGTGTCTCTATTGTGTGTGATGATTTTTGCATTGCTTTGGTTACTGTTATTGATATTGCCATTGATTGTATTGGTTAATAGTATTTAGGAAAGAAAAGTAAAAATTGGTCTTATAATATTCACCCCCCCTCTTAGTATAAGCTTGTGTTATTCAATTGGTATCAAATTTGGTTCCTTTGGAAAAGGTTTAACAGCTTGAAGAAAGATCTTACAAAAACACAAATGGCAAAAAAAAGGCAAAAATAGAACCATGAGACACAATAAGAAAAGAACACACGTGGTCATGAAAGAAAAGGAAGATGAATTTGATGTTGTCATTTTAAGAGGAGAAATGGAAATAGATTCAAGAGATGAATCAAGTAGTGGAGAAAAGGTCAGATTGATAAATTTTTGTACCAGATGTAGGAATACAGGTCACCATGCAGCTTATTGTCCACAAGAAGGTGAAGAATATTTTGTTTATGGTCAAATCGGTCATGATGCAGGTTATTGCAATGGGTTTAGTAGCAGTGAAGATGAAGATGATACTTTCAGAATTGAAGTCCTAGAGGATGGTTCAAAAAATGATAACAGGGACAATCAAAACATGTATGAAGAAGAAACTCTACTTTCAACAATAGAAGAAAATGCTCCTATTGAAGACCAAATAAAAGAGAGAAATTTAGAAAAAGAAAAGGAGGAAGGTACTCTTAAAAAACTATTTGAGTTGAAAAGGGAGAACTTAGAATTAAAGGCTCAAATAAAAGAGGATGAGAAATGTAAGACAAAGCTTCTACAAGATCTCTCTGACTTGAAAGTTAAGGTTGAAAAGGCTAGGAGAGCTGAAAAAAGTATGGTTGAACAGTCAAAGGTAAAAGAGCAAGAATATAAAAGACTTAGTGTTGATCTCAAAGAATTAAAAAGGGAGAACTCATGATTAAGGGTTCAAGATCAAGAAGATGAGAAAGTAAAAGCAAAGTTTCTACAAGAACTCACCAACTTCAAAATCAAGGTTGAAGAGGCAAGAAAAATTGAAGAAGGTATGGTCGAAAAATTAAAGACAAAAGATCTAGAGTGTGAAAGATTAGAACATGAGATAGTTTCACTAAGGATGGAAGTAAAATACTCTAAGGACAAGCTACACAAGTTTGAGAAAATTTCAAAGACGTTGGATAGGATTATCAATGCACAAAGATCATCAATCACCAAAACAGGACTTAGTTTTGAAGAAGAACAAGGGAAATAGGAAGCAAAAAAAGGAGAGTCAAGCTCAAGTACCAAAGAAGAAGAAGCTTCAAAAGAAGAGAGTGAAAGAAAGAGTGAGACTTTTGAGGATAATTTGGACAATAGAAAGTTCAACAAGGAAAGGAACAATGCACAAATGAGAAATAGATGGAACATGAAACAACACAGGGAAGAAGATATTAAGAGACCAATGGGGTCAAGGCAAGGTTTCTTCAATGGATGATGCTTCTCATATCATAGGTTTGGGAACAAGGCAACATAGTGCAGGACACATGAAACATAGGAATATGGAAGTTTCAGAAATATGTAGCTTTGTTAAGGGTATTGCTACTCTTGTAATTAGTTTGGTCACAAGGCAGTAAATTGAAGGGTTAATGATAGGAAAGGATATGGCTTCACTAGGAGGAAATTCATGATATTTGCACCTCTAAGGAATCACAACACTGAATCTTATAAGTGCAATAATGTTGGGTATATAGCAAGGTGGTGTAAAAAAAAATCTAGAGCTTCCAATGATAGCCAAGAAAGAGGATTCTCAAAAGGTTCAAAATGGTATGACTTCAAAGGTATGGAAAAAGAATATGGATAAAAATAAAGAGCAGTGTATGCTTAGAGTAGAGATACTCCCACCCCAAAACTAACCACCTCAAGAGAGGAGGTGGTGGAGGGGCTGAGATAATATGTTTATCTTTAGCCCCAAGCCCCAAAGGTGACCCTTTGCCATTGATGTAAAAGGTGGAGAGATTTGAGTAAGGGAGAAAGATTTGAGTCAAAAGGAAAGCATTTAGTCAGGGGGAGCAGTTTCCCAAGGGGAGCAGAACAAAAAAATGTTAAGGAAATAATAAAAGGTAATTGGGTTGCCATCAATGAAAAAGGGGAAGATTATTGGAAATATGAGCAAGTTTTGTTGTCATTGATATCAAGAAGTCAGCACTAGCAAGCATCAATTTCAGCGAGCAACATTAGTTTCAAGTTCCGTAATCAAGTGCAAAAGAAATTTTCCTTCCAGGTGGTCAGATGAGGTTTAAAGGGCAAAAGGAAGGCCCAAGCAAAATAATATTATAATAATTTATTATAATATTAAAGGTGCAAGATATTTAATTAATTATAAATTAATTATAATAGTTTTATTATAATTTAATTTACAAATTAATTTAATTAACTTTTAAAGTTATTAAGTAACTTAATAACTTAAATTAAGTTAATTTTAAATTAATTATAATTTAATTATATATTAATTTATAGGTTAATTAAACTAATCCTAAGCATAGGGTTATAAAATTCATAATTCAAATTTTTGAATTATTATCAACATCATCGAAGGCATAGCCCAATGCATATAAATGAGGGAAAGGCCTTGGTAAATATTTTATCCGTGATCAAAGTTTTAATGGTATGTTTCATGCACAAAACAAAGGATCAATATCGTATTTTTAAAGGCTTATAGAGGCAACAAAAAGGACAAGGAGGAGACGCTTTTAGTTTACATTCCAAGGTGCATTGTAGCACAACCGACAACAATGGAGGTGCCAAGTCGTTGGTAAGTGTGAGGTGCAGGGATCGAATCCTATGAGTTTGTATTTTGTGAAGCGAAGAAGGTTTTGTTGGTTTGTGCATTCCGAGGAAGCAAAGGATAAGGTGAACGTTGTATACCTTTGGTTCCATGAGGGATTGTAGCCCAAGTGATAGACATGGTAGGCACTAAGGTGCTTGGAGGAGTGAGGTTAGGTGTTCGAAACCCATGGAAAGTATTTTGTTGGGCTAAATAAGGTATGCACCAATTTTTCTCTTGCTAAGGTTGTAATTTTGGAGGTTGCTTTGAAATGAAAAATAAAGGTTGATTAATTTTTTTGAGGGAGATATAAGGGTATTAAAAATTAAATATTTGATTTTAATTTTTGGTTATTAGAGTTTATGAAGTTGGAGATTATAAGGTGTATAAGGACTTTGCTATACTTTTTGATAAGTGTAGTGTTATGGTGAAATTATTAAATTGAGTATTGTGAGTTTGGAGATTATAAGGTGTACAAAAGGATTTGTTATTTTATGTGAAAAATAATCTTTGAGAAAATTATTTTGTGGAGATCTTGAGAGAGGTTGTGGTAACCTAACCCTAGTGTTGGTAAAGAAAATTTTGATTGTGGTTAAGACAGGTTTTGAAGACATATCTCCATCAAAATAAAAGGTATGGGTAAATTTTCCTTGTGAGAAAATTATTGTTGGATTGGATGTTATGAATGATAAGTTCGAGTGAAAAGGATTGTTTGGTAAGAATTGTTGAGTTTAATTGTTAAAGGTTTTTTTGAGTGAGATTTGGTGATAAAAACCTTGTTTGATAAGCATTGTTGGAAATATTGAGTAAGCCTTCATATGCTTGAACTAGGGTTTGTGAAAGAATAAGAGTATCATTGTTATGTGAGATTGTTTGAAAAGAATTATTGGAAATAATTGAGTGAGGATTCATATGATTAGAATAGGGTTTGAAAATAAGGAGTGTTTCATTGAGTGATTGATTGAGTGGAGTTGATTGAGCCTAGTCAAGTGAAAGTGTTGAAGTGATAGTTCTAATTATGTGAAACAAATTGTTCTATATCCTAAATTGATTTGAGAAAGAGGTTGAAAGTGATTGAGTATTTGTGAGTGTGAAACATATTGAGTCTCTAACAATTCTCTATATATTTCTATGGTAAAAAGAAAGAGTGAAAGTGATTGAGTGTTGTGAGTGTGAAGCATATTGAGTCTCTAACAATTCTCTATATGTTTCTATGGTAAAAAGAGAGAGAGAGTAAAAGTGATTGAGCATTGTTGTGAGTGTGAAGCATATTGAGTCTCTAACAATTCTCTATATGTTTCTATGAGATTGGGAAAGTTCTAGTGAGGACTTATTGAGAAAATTTTTGGTCAGTCTTTGTGAAGACTTGTTGAGCAGATTGGACAAGTTCTAGTAAGAACTTGTTGAGTAGATTTGAGGTAAGTCTTTGAGAAGACTTGTGGATAGATTGGTGTGAGCTTTTGTGAAAGCTTACAATACAAATTTGAGGACAGATATTGAGAGCATATTGGACAAGTTCTAGTGAGAACTTGTTGAGCAAATTTGAGGTAAGTCTTTGAGAAGACTTGTGGATAGATTGGTGTGAGCTTTTATGGAAGCTTACAATAAATATTTGAAGATAGAGATTGAGAGCATATTGGACAAGTTCTATCTTTGAGAAGACTTATGGAATGATTGGTGTGAGATTTTGTGGAAACTTACAATACAGGTTTGAAGATAATATTGGCTTGTTGGCAGATTTGATACAAGTCTTTGAGAAGACTTGAGAGCAGAGTTGATTGAGTGATTTGTTCAAAACTTGAGTTAAGGTTTGGAGTAGATCTAGCAGAGTTGATTTGTGATTGAGTCAAGCTTTGTGTTAAGGCTTGAGGACATAGATTGAGCAGATTTGTGCTAGAATGAAGGACTATGTTTAGTGTAGATTTGAGGGTAGAGTTTGGTGTAGACTTGATGGTAGATTTATTCCAGACTAGAGATAGATATTGAGTTGATTTGTGCTAGACCAAAGGACTATGTTTAGTGTATATTTGAGACAGAGCTGGGAGCAAGCTTTGGAGGTGACAGAGTATAGACGATGATAGTATCCAATGGATAGAGGTCCATTAGCCAGAGCAGTGAGGATAGGTATTCTAAGTGAGGATAGGAGTCTTCAATGGATAGAGATCCATAAGCTAGTGTAGTGGAGGTAGCAGTTCTTCTAGAAGATCACCATCCAGAGCAAAGGATAAAGGAGTTCTCCTGTGGATAGAGATACACAAACTAGCTAAGGAGATTGGTGTCTCTTGTGGATAGGGATCCACAAACTTGATTAGGGGATTGGTGTCTCCTTTGGATAGAGGTCCATAAACATTGTAATAGGGAAAGGATTTCCAAGAGATTTGTTGAGAAAATTTTAGTGAAATATTTTCTCCGTGGAGTAGCCCACATTGGGTGAACCACATTAAATTGGTGTCTCTATTGTGTGTGATGATTTGTGCATTGCTTTGGTTACTATTATTGATATTGCCATTGATTCTATTGGTTAATAGTGTTTGGGAAAGAAAAGTAAAAATTGATCTTATACTATTCACCCCCTATCAGTGTAAGCTTGTGTTCTTCAATTGGTATCAGAGCTAGTTCCTTCGAAAAAGGTTTCACATATTGAAGAAATATCTTACAAGAACACGAATGGCAAAGAAAGGCAAAAGTAGAACCATGAGACACAATAAGAAAATAACACACATGGTCATGAAATAAAAGGAATATGAATTTGATGTTGTCATTTTAAGAGGATAAAATGGAAATAGATTCAAGAGGTGAATCAAGTAGTGGAGAAAAGGTTAGATTGATAACGTTTTGTACCAGATGTAGGAATACATGTCACCATGTAGCTTATTGTCCACAAGAAGGTGAAGAATGTTTTGTTTGTGGTCAACTTGGTTATGATGCAGGTTATTGCAAGGGGTTTAGTAGTAGTGAAGATGAAGATGATACTTTTAGAATTGAAGTCTTAGAGGATGGTTCAGAAAAATATAATAGGGACAATCAAAATAGGTGTGAAGAAGAAACTCTACTTTCAGCAATAGAAGAAAATGATCCTATTAAAGACCAAATAAAAGAGAGAAATTTAGAAAAAAAAAGGAGGAAGCTACTCTTAAGGAACTTGTTGAGTTGAAAAGGGAGAACTTAGAATTAAATGTAATACAAAGCTTCTACAAGATCTATCGGACTTGAAATTTAATGTTGAAAAGGTAAGGAGAGCTGAAAAAATTATGGTTGAACATTCAAAGGTAAAAGAGCAAGAATGTAAAAGACTTAGTGTTTATATCAAAGAATTAAAAATGGAGAACTCAGGATTAAGGGTTCAAGATCAAGAAGATGAGAAAGCAAAAGCAAATTTTCTACAGGAACTCACCAACTTCAAAATCAAGGTTGAAGAGGGAAGAAAAATTGAAGAAGGTATGGCCAAAAAATTAAAGACAAAATATCTAGAGTGTGAAAGATTAGAACATGATATAATTTCACTAAGGATGGAAGTAAAAGGCTCTAAGGACAAGCTACACAAGTTTGAGAAAAGTTCAAATACTTTGGATAAAATTATCAATGCACAAAGATCATCAGTCACCAAAACAAGACTTAGTTTTGAAGAAGAACAAGGGAAACAAGAAGCAAAAAAATGAGAGTCAAGCTCAAGTACCAAAGAAGAAGAAGCTTAAAAAAAAGAGTGAGACTTTTGAGGACAAGTTGGAGAATATAAAGTTCAACAAGGAAAGGAATAATGCACAAATGAGAAATATATGGAACAGGAAACAACACAGGGAAGAAGAGATTAAGAGACCAATGGGGTCAAGGCAAGGTTTCTTCAATGGATGATGCTTCTTATATCATAGTTTTGGGCACAAGGCTACACAATGCAGGACACATGAAAGACAAGAATATGGAAGTTTCAAAAATAGGTATTTTTTTAAGGGTATTGCTACTCTTGTAATCAGTTTGGTCACAAGGTAGTAAATTGCAGGGTTAATGATAGGAAAGGATATGTCTTCACCAGAAGCAACTTCAAGATATTTGCACCTCCAAGGAATCACAACATTGAATGTTATAAGTGCAATAATGTTGGGCATATAGCAAGGTGGTGTAGAACAAAATTTCCAGAGTTTCCAATGATAGGCAAGAAAGAGGATTCTCAAAAGGTTCAAAATGGTATGACTTCAAAGGTATGGAAAAAGAAGATGGACACAAATAAAGAGTAGTGTATACTAGGAGTAGAGATACTCCCACCCCAAAACTAACCACCTCAAGAGAGGAGGTGGGGGAGGGGCTGAGCTAATATGCTTATCTTTAGCCCCAAGCCCCAAAGGTGACCCTTTGCCATTGATGTCAAAGGGGGATATATTTGAGTAAGGGGGAGATATTTGAGTCAGAAGGAAAGTATTCAATCAGGGGGAGCAATTTCCCAGGGGAAGCAAAATAGAAAAAGGTTAAGGAAATGATAAAAGGTAATTGGGTTTCCATCAATGACAAAGGGGGATATTTTTGGAAATATGAGCAAGTTTTGTTGTCATTGATGTCAAGAAGTCAGCACCAACAAGCATCAGTTTCAGTGAGCAACATCAGTTTCAGGTTCCATAATCAAGTGCAAAAGAAATTTTCCTTCCAGGTGGTCATATGAGGTTTAAAGGGCAAAAGGAAGGCCCAAGAAAAATAATATTATAATAATTTATTATAATATTAAAGGTGAAAGAGATTTAATTAATTCTAAATTAATTATAATAGTTTTATTATAATTTAATTTAATTTAATTTTAAATTTATTAAGTTAATTTTAAATTAATTATAATTAATTATATTATAATTTATATGTTAATTAAACTAACCCTAAGCATAGGGTTATAAAATTTATATTTTGAATTTTTGAATTATTTTCAATGTCATCGAAGGCATAGCCCAATGCATATAAATGAGGGAAAGGCCTTGGTAAATATTTTGTCCATGATAAAAGTTTTAATGGCATGTTTCGTGCACAAAACAAAGGATCGATCATGTGTTTTTAAAGGCCTATAGGGGCAACAAAAAGAACAAGGAGGAGAGGTTTTTAGTTTACATTCCAAGGTGCATTGTAGCACAACATATAGAAAGGGAGGTTCCAAGTCATTGTCAAGTGTGAGGTGCAGGGATTGAATCCCGTGAGTGTGTTTCGCAAAGTGAAGAAGGTTTTGTTAGTTTGTGTGTTCGTAGGAAGCAAAGGATAAGGTGAACATTGTGTGTCTTTGGTTCCATGAGGGCTTGTAGCCAAAGCGGTAGACATGGTAGGCGCTAAGGTGCTTGGAGGAGTGAGGTTAGGTGTTCGAAACCCATGAAAAGTATTTTGCTATGCTAAATAAGGTATGCACCGATGTTTCTCTTGATAAGGTTGTAATTTTGGAGGTTGCTTTGCTGTGAAAAATAAAGGTTGATTAAAGTTTTTGAGGGAGATATATGGGTATTAAAAATTAAATATTTGATTTTAATTTTTGGTGATTAGAGTTTATGAAGTTGGATATTATAAGGTGTATAAGGTCTTTGCTATACTTGTTGTTAAGTGTAGTGTTATGGTGAAATTATTAAATTGAATATTCTGAGTTTGGAGATTATAAGGTTTAGAAAAGGATTTATTATTTTGTGCGAAAAATAATCTTTGAGAAAATTATTTTGTGGAGATCTTGAGAGAGGTTGTGGTAACCTAATCCTAGTGTTGGTAAAGAAAATTTTGATTGTGGTTAAGATAGGTTTTGAATACATATCTCCATAAAAATAAAAGGTATGGGTAAATATTCCTTGTGAGAAAATTATTGTTGGATTGGATGTTATGAATGCTAATTTGGAGTGACAAGGATTGTTTGGTAAGCATTGTTGAGTTTAATTGTTAAAGTTTTTTTTTGAGTAAGAGTTGGTGATAAAAACCTTGTTTGATAAGTATTGTTGGAAATATTGAGTAAGCCTTCATATGATTGAACTAAGGTTTGTGAAATAACATGAGTATCATTGTTATGTGAGATTGTTTGATAAGCATTATTGGAAATAATTGAGTGAGGATTCATATGTTTGGACTAGGATTTGAAAACAAGGAGTGTTTCATTGAGTGATTGATTGAGTGCAGTTGATTGAGCCTAGTCAAGTGAAGTGTTGAAGTGATAGTTCTAACTTTGTGAAAAAAATTGTTCTATATCCTAAATTGATTTGAGAAAGAGGTTGAAAGTGATTGAGTGTTTGTGAGTACAAAACATATTGAGTCTCTAACAATTCTCTATATGTTTCTATGGTAAAAAGAAAGAGTGAAAGTGATTGAGTGTTGTGAGTGTGAAGCATATTGAGTCTCTAACAATTCTCTATATGTTTCTATGGTAAAAAAGAGATAGAGTAAAATTGATTGAGCATTGTTGTGAGTGTGAAGCATATTGAGTCTCTAACAATTCTCTATATGTTTCTATGATATTGGGAAAGTTCTAGTGAGGACTTGTTGAGAATATTTGAGGTAAGTCTTTGTGAATACTTTTTGAGTATATTGGACAAGTTCTAGTAAGAACTTGTTGAGTATATTTGAGGCAAGTCTTTGAGAAGACTTGTGGACAGATTGGTGTGAGCTTTTGTGAAAGCTTACAATATAAATTTGAGTACATAGATTGAGAGCATATTGGACAAGTTCTAGTGAGAACTTGTTGAGCAGATTTGAGGCAAGTCTTTGAGAAGACTTATGGACAAATTGGTGTGAGATTTTGTGGAAGCTTACAATATAGATTTGAAGACAATATTGAGAGCAGATTGGACAAGTTCTAGTGAGAACTTGTTGAGAAAATTTGAGTCAAGTATTTGAGAAGAATAGTGGACAAATTGGTGTGAGCTTTTATGGAAGCTTACAATACAGACTTGAAGACAAATATTGAGAGCATATTGGACAAGTCCTAGTGAAAACTTTTTGAGCAGATTTTAGACAAGTCTTTGAGAAGACTTGAGAGCAGAGTTGATTGAGTGATTTTTTCAAACCTTGAGTTAAGGTTTGGAGAAGATCTAGCAGATTTGATTTGTGATTGATTCAAGCTTTGTGTTAAGGCTTGAGGACAAATATTGAGCAGATTTGTGCTAGACCGAAGGACTGTGTTTAGTGCAGATTTGAGGATAGAGTTTGGTGTAGACTTGATGATAGATTTGTGCCATACTAGAGATATACATTGAGAATATTTGTGCTAGACCGAAGGACTATGTTTAGTATAGATTTGATATAGATTTGAGAGAAATATTTAGAGGTGACAGAGTATAGAGGATGATAGTATCCAATGGATAGAGGTCCATTAGCCAGAGCAGTGAGGATAGGTCTTCTGAGTGAGGATATGAGTATTCAGTGGATAGAGATCCATAAGCTAGTGTAGTGGAGGTAATAGTTCTTCTAGAAGATCACCAGCCAGAACAGTGGAGAAAGGAGTTCTCCTATGGATAGATATCCATAAACCAAGCTGAGGAGATTGGTGTCTCCTATGGATAGAGATCCATGAACTTGATTAGGGGATTGGTGTCTCCTTTGGACAGAAGTCCATAAAAATTGTAATAGGGAAAGGATTCCCAAGAGATTTTTTGAGAAAATTTTAGTGAAATATTTTCTCCATGGAGTAGCCCACATTGGGTGAACCATGTTAAATTGATGTCTCTATTGTGTGTGATGATTTGTGCATTGCTTTGGTTACTATTATTGATATTGCCATTGATTGTATTGGTTAATAGTGTTTGGGAAAGAAAAGTAAAAAGTGATCTTATACTATTCACCTCTCCTTAAGTATAAGATTGTGTTCTTCAATTGGTATCAGAGTTGGTTCCTTCATAAAATGTTCAACAACTTGAAGAAATATCTTACAAGAACACAAATGGCAAAGAAAGGCAAAAGTAGAACCATGAGACACAAGAAGAAAAGAACACACATGGTCATGAAATAAAAGGAAGATGAATTTGATGTTGTCATTTTACGAGGAGAAATGGAAATAGATTCAAGAGATGAATAAAGTAGTGGAGAAAAGGTTATATTGATAAATTTTTATACCAGATGTAGGAATACAGGTCACCATGCAACTTATTGTCCACAAGAAGGTGAAGAATGTTTTGTTTATGTTCAACTCAGTTATGATGCAGGTTATTGCAATGGGTCTAGTAGCAGTGAAGATGAAGATGATACTTTCAGAACTAAAGTCCTAGAGGATGGTTTAGAAAAAGATAACAGGGACAATCAAAACAGGTATGAAGAAGAAACTCTACTTTAAACAATAGAAGAAAATACTCCTATTTAAGACCAAATGAAAGAGAGAAATTTAGAAAAATAAAATGAGGAAGCTACTCTTAAGGAACTTGTTGAGTTGAAAATGGAGAACTTAGAATAAAAGGCTCAAATACAAGAGGATGAGAAATGTAATACAAATCTTCTACAAGATATCTTTGACTTGAAAGTTAAGGTTGAAAAGGCAAGGTGAGCTAAAAAATATGGTTGAATAGTCATAGGTAAAAGAGCAAGAATGTAAAAGAATTAGTGTTGATCTCGAAGAATTAAAAAGTTAGAACTCAGGATTAAGGGTTCAAGATCAAGAAGATGAGAAAGAAAAAGCAAAGTTTCTATAGGAACTCACTTCAAAATCAAGGTTGAAGAGGTAAGAAAATTTTAAGAAGGTATGGCCAAAAAATTAAACACAAAAATATCTAGAGTGTGAAATATTAGAAGATGAGATAGTTTCACTAAGGATGGAAGTAAAAGGCTCTAAGGACAAGCTACACAAGTTTGAGAAAATTTCAAAGACTTTGGACATAATTATCAATGCACAAATATCATCAGTCACCAAAATAGGACTTAGTTTTGAAGAAGAACAAGGGAAACAAGAAGTAGAAAAAGGAGAGTACAACTCAAGTATCAAATAAGAAGAAGCTTAAAAATAAGAGAGTGAAAGAAAGAGTGATAATTCTGAGGACAAGTTGGACAATAGAAATTTCAACAAGGAAAGGAACAATGCACAAATGAGAAACATATGGAACATGAAACAACACAGGGAAGAAGATATTAAGAGATCAATGGGGTCAAGGCAAGGTTTCTTCAATGGAAGATGCTTCTCATATCATAGGTTTGGTCACAAGGCTACATAGTGTAGGACACATGAAATACATGAATATGGAAGTTTTAGAAATAGTCAACTTTTTTAAGAGTATTTCTACTCTTGTAATCAGTTTGGTCACAAGGCAGTAAACTATAGGGTTAATGATATGAAAGGATATGGCTTCACCAGGAGGAACTTCAAGATATTTGCACCTCCAAGGAATCACAACATTGAATGTTATAAGTGCAATAATGTTGGGCATATAGCAAGGTGGTGTAGAAAAAAATTTCTAGAGCTTCCAATGACAGGCAAGAAAGAGGATTTTCAAAAGGTTCAAAAGGGTATGACTTCAAAGGTATGGAAAAAAGAAGATGGAATAAAATAAAGAGCAGTGTATGCTAGGAGTAGAGATACTTCCACCCCAAAATTAACCACCTCAAGAGAGGAGGTGGGGTAGGGGATGAGCTAATATGCTTATATTTAACCCCAATCCCCAAAGGTGACCCTTTGCCACTAATGTCAAAGGGGGAGATATTTGAGTAAGGGTGAGAGATTTGAGTCAGAAGGAAAGCATTTAGTCAAGGGGAGAAATTTCCTAGGGGGAATAGAAAATAAAAAGGTTAAGGAAATGATAAAAGGTAATTGGGTTACCATAAATGACAAAGGGGGAGATTTTTGGAAATATAAGCATGTTTTGTTGCCATTGATGTCAAGAAGTCAGCACCAGCAAGTGACAGTTTTAGTGAGCAACATCAATTTTAGGTTCTGTAATCAAGTACAAAATAAAGTCTCCTTCTAGGTGGTCAGATGAGGTTTAAAGGGTGAAAAAGGCTAAGAAAATTTAAGTGAAATTGGTATACATTAGGTATAATATTTTAATATTTATTATATATTAAAGGTGGTAAGGTTTACGTTTATAATAGGGGATTTTTTTTTTTTTTTTTTTAATTATTTATTAATTTATAGGTTAATTAAACTAATCCTACGCCGGGCGGCGGCCGGCTCCGGCGCCCGGAGCATAGGGTTAGAAATTGTCATGAATTCGCGACATTTTGAGCCGGTTTGTGTCGCCGCCGTGTGCCGCGTGGATCAGGGGCGTTTGGTGTGGCCCTTTCCCCTTTGTGGCCGTGGAGCGGCCGCGGGGTCGGGCGGCGCGTTCCCTTTGGGCGGCGTGCCTTGTTGTGCGCCGCCGGGGGCGGGGTGCTTCCGCGGTTGTGCGTTTGTGCGGGCCAGGGTGCGCGTCCCTGTGGGTTGCCCTGGGCGGGCCGCGTGGGGCCGCGGGGGGGCCGCGCGGGCCTTGGGGGGGGGGATTGCTTGGATTTTGTCGGATACCCTGATCGGGGGGGGCGGCCTGGCTGTTCGGAGTAGTGGCCCCGGGGGGGCGCCCCGGTGGATGAAAACGTAAAATCGCACCTTGTCGATTTGTAGAAAAAAGCGGAGAAGAAATGGTAAAACGTCAAATTTTGACGCGTCACGTTTTCACGAGATAAGGTAGCGAAGGAGCCAAATGAGCCGAATACGTCGTGATTTCATGACATGGATGGTTTTCGCAGTTCCAAAGTGACAAAATGTACGGATCGTTAATTTCATGAAGTTCAAACGGCCCGATGAAGTTTTGATTTCCAAAGATTAAAAGCACCCCAAAATTAAATGTTTTGCTGCTTTCCAATGTGGGCAAGGTAGAAGAACGTGTCCAAGTCACTAGAATTAAAGATTTCCATTATCCAAAGCTGCTGTTCGTGTTTTTTTTTCTAACGATTCAAGCATGTTTCAAGAACGACCATTAAATGAGATGCCACTCCTTTTTCATTGAATTTATGTTTCTCAGTTTTAAGGGGATGATTTTCTTGTTTCCCTTGCACATTTGTAGATCTCGAGGAAGTTCGTTCAAGTTTTAAATGTTGTGAAGAAGCAAGACTTCTATATAAATCAATGTAGATCTCAAAAGGGATCGGGAGTCTGAGAGACATTTTGCTGAAAGCTTTCAAGTTCATTGTATGAATGAAAGAGATATTTGGCCTCTAATTTTGCAAGCGTCTTTCTAATGATTTCCTTCTATTTCATGCATTTCTTTGTCTCATCTTTCTAATTTGTTGTTAGATTTCAATCTGCATTTAGTTTGAATACTACTAATAAGGAAATGAGTTGGAATCAATCAAGTTTTGCACAAGGTCATAAGTGAATTATTTGTATTTTATCATTATATGTTGTTTATGCGCTTAATTAGATTCTTGTTGAGTTTCTTTCCTTCATATATTCGTTGCCATATTTCCCATCTCTTTCGTTTTTCCTTTTCTTTCTACACATTTATAATTCCTTTCAATACTTTAGCTTAATCGACTTAAAATAGAAGACCACCATCTTTGGAGTTTCGACTTCTTTCCTTTCAATGTTGGCGGTGCGGGAACAAAGGATCGATCACGTGTTTTTAAAGGCTTATAGACGTAGCGAAAAGGACAAGGAGGAGAGCCTTTTAGTTTACATTCCAAGGTGCATTGTAGCCCAATCGAAATAAAGGGAGGCACCAAGTCATTGACAAGTGTGAGGTGCAGGGATTGAATCCCGCGAGTTTGTGTTTTGTGAAGCGAATAAGGTTTTGTTGGTTTGTGCATTCGAAGGAAGCGAAGGATAAGATGAACGTTGTGCACCTTTGGTTACAAGAGGGCTTGTAGCCCAAGTGGTAGACGTGGTAGGCACTAAGGTTCTTGGAGGAGTGAGGTTAAGTGTTTGAAACCCATGAAAAGTATTTTGCTAGGCTAAATAAGGTATGCACCAATTTTTCTCTTGCTAAGGTTGTAATTTCAGAGGTTGCTTTGTTGTGAAAAATAAAGGTTGATTAAAGTTTTTGAGGGAGATATAAGGGTATTAAAAATTAAATATTTGATTTTAATTTTTGGTGATTAGAGTTTATGAAGTTGGAGATTATAAGGTGTATAAGGACTTTTCTATACTTGTTAAGTGTAGTGTTATGGTGAAATTATTAAATTGAATATTGAGTTTGGAGATTATAAGGTGTAGAAAAGGATTTGTTATTTTATGTGAAAATTAATCTTTGAGAAAATTATTTTGTGGAGATCTTGAGAGAGGTTGTGGTAACCTAGCCCTAGTGTTGGTAAAGAAAATTTTGATTGTGGTTAAGATATGTTTTGAAGACATATCTCCATAAAAATAAAAGATATGGGTAAATATTCCTTGTGAGAAAATTATTTTTGGATTGGATGTTATGAATTCTAAGTTGGATTAAAAAGGATTATTTGGTAAGCATTTTTGAGTTTAATTGTTAAAGTTTTTTATGAGTAAGAGTTGGTGATAAAAACCTTGTTTGATAAGCATTGTTGGAAATATTGATTAAGCCTTCATATGCTTGAACTAGGGTTTATGAAAGCACATGAGTATCATTGTTATGTGAGTTTGTTTGATAAGCATTGTTGGACATAATTGAGTGAGGATTCATATTATTGGACTAGGGTTTGAAAACAAGGAGTGTTTCATTGAGTGATTGATTGAGTGCAGTTTATTGAACCTAGTCAAGTGAAGTGTTGAATTGATAGTTCTAATTCTGTGAAACAAATTATTCTATATCCTAAATTGATTTGAGAAAGAGGTTGAAAGTGATTGAGTGTTTGTGAGTGTGAAACATATTGAGTCTCTAACAATTATCTATATGTTTCTATGGTAAAAAGAAAGAGTGAAAGTGATTGAGTGTTGTGAGTGTGAAGCATATTGAGTCTCTAACAATTCTCTATATGTTTCTATGGTAAAAAGAGAGAGAGAGAGAGAGTAAAAGTGATTGAGCATTGTTATGAGTGTGAAGCATATTGAGTCTCTAAAAATTCTCTATATGTTTCTTTGAGATTGGGCAAGTTCTAGTGAGGACTTGTTGAGCATATTTGTGGTAAGTCTTTATGAAGACTTGTTGAGTAGATTGGAAAAGTTCTAGTAAGAACTTGTTGAGCAGATTTGAGGCAAGTATTTGAGAAGACTTGTGAACAAATTGGTGTGAGCTTTTGTGAAAGCTTACAATACAAATTTGGGGATAGATATTGAGAAATTGGATAAGTTCTAGTGAGAACATTTTGAGCAGATTTGAGGTAAGTCTTTGAGAAGACTTGTGGAATATTACAATACATATTTTAAGATAGATATTGAGAGGAGATTGGATAAGTTCTAGTGAGAACTTATTAAGAATATTTAAGGTGTTGGAAATTTTGAGTCCCTAAGTCAAGAGTTGTCATTGATGTCACCAGATGAAGTCATCATTAATGTCAAGTAATTCGACAAAAAAATAAAGTCGTCAAAGGTGTCACTAATATCGAGGAAGAAGCTTCAATAGTGTAGAAGTTAAAGGTAAAAGGGCTCCATTATATGAGAGCATAAGTTAAAAAGGGTTTTCATAAATACCCAAGGAGGCCTATTGCAAAGTTCAAAGGAGGTATAATATTTATTTTATAAAATATTTAAATTCAAAAGGAATTTAAATTTTATAAATAAATATTATCAATACAAGGTTATGCAATAAGATAAGGTCTTAAAAGCCAAAGGTTATAATTATAATTTATAAAATTTAAATTCCTTGGAATTTAAATCATTTATAAATTACAAAGGGAAAATGTGCTGATGTCATCAAAAAATTTGGAGCGTCGACGTTTGAATACAATGGCAGCTTTGTGTATAAAAGGGAGGTCAAAAGACCTTGCAAATCATCCCTCATCAATTTTAATTAATGCGACCAAGGAAAAATTGCATGTGCAAATTCGAAGGCTCGGGTGAGGAAGAAGACAAATAACTTTTCATCTTATGCGCAAGGGTTATAGCGAGTAAGGTTGGTGCCCAAGACAAAGGTGGACATGGTGGTCCATTGGCAGTGCATGTTTTTGCTAAGGCGGTTGTGGGGAGACGGACCCGCGTTCGAATCCCGTTGAGTACGTGCACAAAGGGGAAAGGTTTCATGCTTCACATTTTTTTATTAATGCACCAGGGAAGGAATAAAGTGTACATAAAGCCTTTTGGTTCTCAAAATACATTAAGAGCACGTGGTTTTGGAGCCCGCGACTAGGGCGTTCATGAAGGCAGAGGTTAAGGGTTCGAAACCCGTGGAGAGACAAAGGTAATTTTTGTTAATATTTTTAATTGCCTAAAGTTTAAATTAAGACCTTTATTAGGAATTATAAGGGGTGTTAAAAGGTTCTAATCAGACAATGAGATTAGTGGTTAGGATAAATAAGGAGTGATAATAAATTGCTATATGTTTGAATTGTGATTTATAAAAGAGGATATATTCTTTCTAAGTTGGAGTAATAAGGTAATAAGAGGTTTGAATTTTAGTGAGTGTTGATTTTATTTGTAAAGGGATTTTTGCCAAAGAGATTATTATGAGGGTATTTGATATTATTTTGAAGTTGGAGTGATAAGGTGTATTCTATTTGATATCATTTTGTATTGTGCTTTGTTGAATAAATTATTATTTTCTAACCCTTATTGAGATTGGTGAAGAAGTAATTGTGAGTGTGACAGATTTATGAAGATCTACTCCTTGTCAAGCAAAAAGGTATGGGCAAATTCTTCCTTAGTTGAGTTGATTGATTGGCTTTATGAAAATAAAGTTTGGAGATAAAAAGGGTTTGATTAGGGTTTCCTTTTCAAAAGTGTTTGAGTTAATGCTTCAATATTTTCTAGAATTAAGTGTTGTGATTAAAACCTTGTTTTATAAGCATTGTTGTTGAAGCCATTAGTTGTGCAAAGAACTTGAACTAGAGTTTGAAAAGAACATGAGTATCATTATTATGTGATATTTGTGGTTGAGCATTGTTGGAAATATTTTGAGTTGGTGTTTATATGCTTGGACTAGGGTTTGTAAGAAAGGGTTGTTTCTTGAGTAATTGATTGAGTAGAGTTGGTTGAGCCTAGTCAAGTGGAAGTGTGAAGTGATTGTTCAAGTTCCATAAAATAAACAATTCTATATTCTGATTTGAGTTGAGAAAGTGATTGAGTATTGAGTGTAGAACATATTGAGTCTCTAACAATTCTCTTTATGTTTCTATGAGATTGGTTAAGTTTCGAGTGAGCTTATTGAGCAGATTTGAGTAGGTTCTAAGTGGACCTATTGAGCAGATTTGAACAAGTTCTAAGTGAGCTTGTTGAGCATATTTGAATAAGTTCTATGTGGACTTATTGAGCAGATTGGACAAGTTTTGAGTGATCTTGTTGAGCATATTTGAATAAGTTCTGTGTGGACTTATTGAGCAGATTGGACAAGTTCTGAGTGAGCTTGTTGAGCAGAGTTGAGCAAGTTCTATGTGGACTTGTTGAGCAGATTTGAGCAAGTTATGTGTGGACTTGTTGAGCAGATTTGAGCAAGTTCTGTGTGGACTTGTTGAGCATATTTGAGCAAGTTCTATGTGGACTTGTTGAGTAGAGTGAGCAAGTTCTGTGTGGACTTGTTGAGCATATTTGAGCAAGTTTTGTGTGGACTTGTTGAGCAAAGTGAGCAAGTTCTGTGTGGACTTGTTGAGCATATTTGAGCAAGTTCTATGTGGACTTGTTGAGCAGAGTTGAGCAAGTTCTGTGTGGACTTGTTGAGCATATTTGAGCAAGTTTTGTGTGGACTTGCTGAGCAAATTTGTGCTAGACTGACTAGACTATGTTTAGTGCATATTAGAGATAGATCTTTGGAGGTGATAGAGTAGAGAGGACAAAGGTCTCCAGTGGATAGAGATCCATCATCCAGGGCAGTGAGGATAGGTCTTATGAGTGGGGACAAGAGTCTTTAGTGGAGAGAGATCCATAAGCCAATGCAGTGGAGGTAGTAGTCTTCTAGAGGATCACCAGCCAGAGTAGAGGAGAAGGAGTTCTCCTATGGATAGAGATCCATGAACTTGATTTAGGGGATTGGTGTCTCCTTTGGATAGAGGCCCATAAACATTGTAATTGGGAAGGATTCCCAAGAGATTGATTGAGAAAATTTTAGTGAAATATTTTCTCCGTGGAGTAGCCCACATTGGGTGAACCACGTAAATTATGGTGTCTCTATTGTGTGTGGTTATTTGTGCATTACTTTTATTACTACTATTGATATTGCTATCTACACATTGCTTAATATTTATTTGGAAAGAAAAGTAAAAAGTGGTATTATACTGTTCACCCCCCTCTCAGTATAAGCTTGTGTTCTTCAATTGGTATCAGAGCGGGTTCCTTAAAAAGAGTTTAATAGCTTGAAGGAAAGGCTAACAAGAACACAATGGATCCTAAGGAAGTGTCCTCAAATAATTTAGCACCAGTATTTTATGGAAGTGACTATATGTATTGGAGTATGATAATGAAGATCTACCTGATGGCACTTGGCAATGAAATTTGAGAATCAATGGAATTTGGATATGATCCCTTAGTCAATCCTCCTACAGATAAGGAAGGTAAGCTTCTACAACACTACAATTCAAAAGCAATGAATGCACTTGTGAGAGGTTTGCGTAGAACAAAGTCTATGAAAGTTATGCATTGTCAAACTACAAAAGAGATGTGGGATAAATTGCAAAACATATATGAAGGAGATAAAAGTGTCAAGAAAGCAAAAAGTAGAAATCTCAAAAGACAATTTGAAGAATTAAGAATGAATGAAGAGGAAAATATTAGTGCTTACCTACTTCGAATTGATGAGGTTTTTAATGATATGAGAGGACTTGGTATGAATATTGATGAATTTGATGTTTGTGATAAAGTCTTAAGATCTCTTCCAAAAATATTCAGTGAACAGGTTCCTGCTATAGAAGTATCAATAGATGGTGATACTTTGACAAGGGACAATTTGCTTGGCATGCTCACAACATTTGAGATAAGAACAAAATATCCTATGTCCCAGAAGGAAGCAACATTCAAAGCAACCAATAATACAAAGGGTAAGAAGTTAGAATCAAGCAATGAGTCATCTAGTGATGAAGAAGCTAACTATGGTGGAAGAAATAAGGACTATAGAAGATCTAGAGATAAAAGATTTGTTAAATTTTTCAATTATGGAAGGTATGGATATTTTGCAACAAATTTTCAAGAACCCAAGAACAACAATGATGAAGAAAAATAGGATCACAGGAACAAGGAATCAAAAAGATACAAGCGAGACAAGCATCAGAAAAAAAGCAAGGATGGACAAAACAGACAAGGAAAGAAGTTCTTTCAAAGGCAAAAGAGAAGCTACTATACGGATAAGGCAAGTAAGTACTCAAGTGATAGTGATGCTAGTTTTTCAAATAATGATAGAGATGAAGTACTATTTATGATTGAAGAAAAAGAACCAGTTAAGAAAAAGACTTCAGTTATTCTCAAGTGTTTTAGATGTGGTAACTTTGGACATCTTGAAGATGATTGTACAAGGGATGGTTATAGTTTCAGTGATGATGAATATGAGAATGCACTTGAAGGACCAGATGAAAATATTCTAATGGCTTTAGAAGAAGAAGTAAGTGATCCTATAGAAGACAAGCCAAAAAAAATAGAGATGTGGAAAAAGGTAAACAAATAGAGGAATATTCATAAAAGGATGGTTATGATCTAAAGGGAGAACTTATCTATGCCCTTGACACAATAAAGAAGGTAAGGAAGCAACACTCTAAACTTGGAATTCAGTTTTAAGAATGTGATGAAAAGAGAAGATTGCTCATAGAGGATTTAGAAAAATCAAAGGCTAAGGTAAAAAGGTTCAAAGAAAATTAGAAGCAAAGATCTTGGAATGTGAGAAGTTAGCACAAGAAGTGGCACTACTAAAATAATATTTATAGGACTCCAAGATCAGGATGAAAGGATTCAAGAATAGCTCAAATATTGTGGATAATATGGTCAATGTACAAAGAAGGTCAACAAATAAAATAGGCCTTGGATTTGAACAGGTTCAAAAGAAATGGGAAGGAGAGTCAACTTCAAGTCTTGGAGGAGAAGAAACTTAAGATGAATATACTTCAAAAGAAGATAGTGTAAAAGAAAGTGAGACATCAGAGGATGATTTGGACAATAGAGAGTTAAAAAAAATAGGAACAATGCACAAAGAAGATATAGATAGAACAACAATCAGAATAGGAGACCAATGAGGTCAAGACAAGGAAACTTCAATGGAAGATGCTTTTCATGTCACAGGTTTGGGCACATGGCTTCATAATGCAGGACACATGTAAGACAGGATATTGGGAATAGACAAATTTTTCATGTTTATTGCTACTCATATCATCAGTTTGGTCACAAGACAATGAATTACAGGGTTCATGACAGAAGAGGATATGGCTTCACTAGAAGAAATCCTAAGATATTTGAACCTCCAAGGAATAATAACATTAAGTGTTATAAGTGCAATAATGATGGTCACACAACAAAGTGGTGTAGATCAGATATTCCAAAAACATGTATGAATAGGAACGAGAACATGAATGTGAATAGGAACAAGAATATGAACATGGATATGAACAGGAACATGAACATGAATAGGAACATGAATATGAACAAGAATAGGATATGGACATGAATAGGAACAAGAACATGGATATGAATGCTGACATGGATAGGAACATGAACATGGAAAGAAACAATATGAGGAATCAAAAAACTCATAAAATAAGAGAAGAGGATAAAGGCAAAGAACAATGCCTTCTGGGAGTAGAAATACTCCCACCCCGAAATTAACCATCTCAATAGAAGGTGGGGGAGGGGCTAAGCTAAGAGGCTCATTCTTAGCCCCGAGCCCTAAAGGTGACCCTTTTCCATTGATGTCAAAGGGGGAGATATTTGAGTAATGGGGAGAGACTTGATAATTAAGAGAGCATTGAGCCAGGGGGAGCAATGTCCCAGGGGGAGCAAAATAAAAGAAAGGTCAGGTTTTCGATAAAAATAAGTTGGGTTACCATCAATGACAAAGGGGGAGATTGTTGGATATTTTGAGTCCCTAAGTCAAGAGTTGTCATTGATGTCACTAGATGAAGCCATCATTAATATCAAGGAATTTAGAAAAAAAATAAAGTCGTCAAAGGTGTCACTAATATCGAGGAAGAAGCTTCAACAATGCAGAAGTTAAAGGCAAAAGGGCTCCATAATATTTTAATATTATATGAGAGCATAAGTTAAAAAGGGTTTTCATAAATACCCAAGGAGGCCTATTGTAAATTTCAAAGGAGGTCTAATATTTATTTTATAAAATATTTAAATTCAAAAGGAATTTAAATTTTATAAATAAATATCATCAATACAAGGTTATGCAATAAGAGAAGTCCTTAAAAGTCAAAGGTTATAATTATAATTTATAAAATTTAAATTTCTTGGAATTTAAATCATTTATAAATTACAAAGGGAAAATGTGCCAACATCATCAAAAATTTTGGAATGTCGACGTTTGAAAAAAATGGCAGCTTTGTGTATAAAAGGGAGGTCAAAAGACCTTGCAAATCATCCCTCATTGATTTTAATTAATGCGACCAAGGAAAACTTGCATGTGTGAATTCGAAGGCTCGGGTGAGGAAGAAGATGAACAACTTTTCATCTTATGCACAAGGGTTATAGAGAGTAAGGTTGGTGCCCAAGACAAAGGTGGACATGGTGGTCCATTGGTAGTGCATGTTTTTGCTAAGGCATTTGTGGGGAGACAGACCCATGTTCGAATCCCATTGAGTACGTGCACAAAGGGGAAAGGTTTTGTGCTTCACATTTTTTGATTAAGGTGTCAAGGAAGGAATAAAGTGTGCGTAGAGCCTTTTGGTTCTCAACGTGCATTGAGCGCACGTGGTTGTGGAGCCTGCAGCTAGGGCATTCGCGGAGGCAGAGGTTAAGGGTTCGAAACCCTTGGAGAGGCAAAGGTAAATTTTGTTAATATTTTTAATTGCCTAAAGTTTAAATTAAGACCTTTATTAGGAGTTATAAGGGGTGTTAAAAGGTTTCTAATCAGGCAATGAGATTAGTGGTTAGGATAAATAAGGAGTGATATTAAATTGCTATATGTTTGAATTGTGATTTATAAAAGAGGATATATTCTTTTTAAGTTGGAGTAATAAGGTAATAAGAGGTTTGAATTTTAGTGAGTGTTGATTTTATTTGTAAAGAATTTTTTGCCAAAGATATTATTATGAGGGTATTTGATATTATTTTAAAGTTGGAGTGATAAGGTGTATTATATTTGATATTATTTTGTATTGTGCTATGTTGAAGAAATTATTATCTTCTAACCCTTATTGAGATTGGCAAAGAAGTAATTGTGAGTGTGACAAATTTGTGAAGATCTACTCCTTGTCAAGCAAAAAGGTATGGGAAAATTCTTCCTTAGTTGAGTTGATTAATTAGCTTTTTAAAAATAAATTTTGGAGAGAAAAGGATTTTTTTAGGGTTTCCTTTTCGAAAGTGTTTGAGTTAATGCTTCAAGGTTTTCTAGAATTAAGTGTTATGATTAAAACCTTGTTTTATAAGCATTGTTGTTGAAGCCATTAGTTGTGCAAAGAACTTGAACTAGGGTTTGAAAAGAACATGAGTATCATTGTTATATGATATTTGTGGTTGAGCATTGTTGGAAATATTTTGAGTTGGTGTTTACATGCTTGGACTAGGGTTTGTGAGAAAGGGTTGTTTCTTGAGTAATTTATTGAGTATAGTTGGTTGAGCCTAGTCAAGTGGAAGTGTAAAGTGATTTTTCAAGTTCCATAAAACAAATAATTCTATATTCTGATTTGAGTTGAGAAAGTGATTGAGTATTGAGTGTAGAACATATTGAGTCTCTAACAATTCTCTTTATGTTTATATGAGATTGGTTAAGTTCTGAGTGAGCTTATTGAGAAAATTTGAGCAGGTTATGAGTGGACCTATTGAGCAGGTTCTGAGTGGACCTATTGAGCAAATTTAAACAAGTTCTGAGTGAGCTTGTTGAGAAGATTTGAATAAGTTCTATGTGGACTTATTGAGCAGATTGGATAAGTTCTGAGTGAGCTTTTTGAGTAGATTTGAATAAGTTCTGTGTGGACTTATTGATCATATTGGACAAGTTCTGAGTGAGCTTGTTGAGCAGAGTTGAGCAAGTTCTATGTGGACTTGTTGAGTAGATTTGAGCAAGTTTTGTGTGGACTTGTTGAGCAGATTTGAGCAAGTTCTATGTGGACTTGTTGAGCAAATTTGAGCAAGTTCTATGTGGACTTGTTGAGCAGAGTGAGCAAGTTCTGTATGGACTTGTTGAGCAGATTTGAGCAAGTTCTATGTGGACTTATTGAGCAGAGTTGAGCAAGTTTTGTGTGGACTTGTTGAGCAGATTTGAGCAAGTTTTGTGTGGAATTGTTAAGCGGAGTTGAGCAAGTTCTATGTGGACTTTTTGAGCATATTTGAGCAAGTTCTGTGTGGACTTGCTGAGCAGATTTATGCTAGACCGACTGGACTATGTTTAGTGTAGATTAGAGATAAAGCTTTGGAGGTGATAGAGTAGAGAGGACAAATATCTCCAATGGATAGAGATCCATCAGCCAAGGTAGTGAGGACATGTCTTCTGAGTGGGGACAAGAGTCTTTAGTGGAGAGAGATCCACAAGCCAGTGAAGTGGAGGCAATAGTCTTCTAAAGGATCACCAGCCAGAGCAGAGAAGAAGGAGTTCTCCTATGGATAGAGATCCATGAACTTGATTCAGGGATTGGTGTCTCCTTTGGACAGAGGTCCATAAACATTGTAATTAGGAAGGATTCCGAAGAGATTGATTGAGAGAATTTTAGTGAAATATTTTCTTCATGGAGTAGCCCACATTGGGTGAACCATGTAAATTATGGTGTCTCTATTGTGTGTGGTGATTTGTGCATTGCTTTGATTACTGCTATTGATATTGCTATCTACACATTGCTTAATATTGATTTGGAAAGAAAAGTAAAAAATGGTCTTATACTGTTCACCCCCCCTCAGTATAAGCTTGTGTTCTTCATAAGGCAAGTCTTTGAGAAGACTTGTGGATAGATTGGTGTGAGATTTTGTGGAAGCTTACAATACAGATTTGAAGATAGAGATTGAGAGTAGATTGGACAAGTTCTAGTGAGAACTTGTTGAGTAGATTTGAGATAAGTCTTTGAGAAGACTTGAGAGCAGAGTTGATTGAGTGATTTGTTCAAACCTTGAGTTAAGGTTTGGAACAGATCTAGCAGCGTTGATTTTTGATTGAGTCAAGCTTTGTGTTAAGGCTTGAGGATAGATATTAAGCAAATTTGTGCTAGATCGAAGGACTATGTTTAATGCAGATTTGAGGATAGATTTTGGTGTAGAATTGATGATAGATTTGTGCCAAACTAGAGATAGAGATTGAGTAGATTTATGCTAGACCGAAGGACTATGTTTATTGTAGATTTGAGACAGATCTGAGAGCAAGATTTGGAGGTGATATAGTATAGAGGATGACAGTATCCAATGGATAGAGGTCCATTAGCTAGAGTAGTGAGGACAAGTCTTCTGAGTGAGGACATGAGTCTTCAATGGATAGAGATCCATAATCCAATGCAGTGGAGGCAGCGGTTCTTCTAGAATATCACTAGCCAAAGCAAAGGTGAAAGGAGTTCTCCTATGGATAGATATCCATAAACTAGCTGAGGAGATTGGTGTCTCTTGTGGATAGAGATCCACAAACTTGATTAGGGGATTGGTATCTCCTTTGGAAAGAGGTCCATAAACATTGTAATAGGGAAAGGATTCCCAAGAGATTTTTTGAGAAAATTTTAGTGAAATATTTTCTTCGTGGAGTAGCCCACATTGGGTGAACCACTTTAAATTGATGTCTCTATTGTGTGTGATAATTTATGCATTGCTTTGGTTATTGTTATTGATATTGCCATTGATTGTATTGGTTAATAGTGTTTGGGAAAGAAAAGTAAAAAATGGTCTTATACTGTTCACCCCCCTATCAGTATAAGCTTATTTTCTTCAATTGGTATCAGAGTTGATTCCTTAGAAAAAGGTTTAACAACTTGAAGAAAGATCTTACAAGAACACAAATGGCAAAAAAGGGCAAAAGTAGAACCATGAGACACAAGAAGAAAAGAACACACATGGTCATGAAAGAAAAGGAATATGAATTTGATGTCATTTTAAGAGGAGAAATAGAAATAGATTCAAGAGATGAATCAAGTAGTGGAGAAAAGATCAGATTGATAAAGTTTTGTACCAGATGTAGGAATACAGGTCACCATGCAGCTTATTGTCCACAAGAAGGTGAATAATGTTTTGTTTGTGTTCAACTCGGTTATGATGTAGGTTATTGCAATGGGTTTAGTAGCAGTGAAGATGAAGATGATACTTTCAAAATTAAATTCCTAGAGGATGGTTTAGAAAAATATAAGAAGGACAATCAAAACAAGTATGAAGAAGAAAATCTACTTTCAACATTAGAAGAAAATGCTCCTATTTAAGACCAAATAAAAGAGAGAAATTTAAATAAAATAAAATGAGGAAGCTACTCTTAAGGAACTTGTTGAGTTGAAAATGGAGAACTTAGAATTAAAGGCTCAAATACAAGAGGATGAGAAATGTAATACAAAGCTTCTACAAGATATCTCTGACTTGAAAGTTAAGTTTGAAAAGGCAAGGTGAGCTAAAAAAGATATGGTTGAATAGTCATAGGTAAAAGAGCAAGAATGTAAAAGACTTAGTGTTGATCTCGAAGAATTAAAAATTGAGAACTCAGGATTAAGGGTTCAATATCAAGAAGATGAGAAAGCAAAAGCAAAGTTTCTACATGAACTCACCAACTTCAAAATCAAGGTTGAAGAGGCAAGAAAATTTGAAGAAGGTATGGCCAAAAAATTAAAGACAAAAATATCTAGAGTGTGAAAGATTAGAACATGAGATATTTTCACTAAGGATGGAAGTAAAAGGATATAAGGACAAGCTACACAAGTTTGAGAAAAATTCAAAGACTTTGGATAGGATTATCAATGCACAAAGATCATCAGTCACCAAAATAGGACTTAGTTTTGAAGAAGAACAAGAGAAACAGGAAGCAGAAAAAGGAGAGTCAAGCTCAAGTACCAAAGAAGAAGAAGCTTCAAAAGAAGAGAGTGAAATAAAGAGTGAGACTTCTAAGGATAAGTTGGACAATAGAAAGTTCAAAAAGGAAAGGAACAATGCACAAATGAGAAATATATGGAATAGGAAACAACACAGGGAAGAAGAGATTAAGAGACCAATGGGGTCAAGGCAAGGTTTCTTCAATGGATGATGCTTCTCATATCATAGGTTTGGGCACAAGGCTACATAGTGTAGGACACATGAAATATAGGAATATGGAAGTTTCATAAATAGGTAGATTTTTAAAGGGTATTACTACTCTTGTAATCAGTTTGGTTTCAAGGCAATAAATTACAGGGTTAATGATAGGAAAGGATATGGCTTCACTAGGAGGAACTTCAAGATATTTGCACCTCCAAGGAATCACAACACTGAATTTTATAAGTGCAATAATGTTGGGCATATAGCAAGGTGGTGTAGAACAAAATTTCCAAAGCTTCCAATGATAGGAAAGAAAGAGGATTCTCAAAAGGTTTTAAAAGGGTATGAATTCAAAGGTATGGAAAAAGAAGATGGACAAAAATAAAGAGTAGTGTATGCTGGGAGTAGAGATACTCCCACCCCAAAACTAACCACCTCAAGAGAGGAGGTGGAAGAGGGACTGAGCTAATATGCTTATATTTAGCCCCAAGCCCCAAAGGTGACCCTTTGCCATTGATGTCAAAGGGGGAGATATTTGAGTAAGGGGGAGATATTTGAGTCAGAAGGAAAGCATTCAGTCAGGGGGAGCAGTTTCCCAAGGAGAGCAGAACAAAAAAAGGTTAAGGAAATGATAAAAGGTAATTGGGTTTCCATAAATGACAAAGGGGAGATTGTTGGAAATATGAGCAAGTTTTGTTGTCATTGATGTCAAGAAGTCAACACCAACAAGCATCAATTTCAATGAGCAGCATCAATTTTAGACTCCGTAATCAAGTGCAAAAGAAAGTTTCCTTCTAGGTGGTCAGATGAGGTTTAAAGGGCAAAAGGAAGGCCCAAGCAAAATAATATTATAATAATTTATTATAATATTAAAGGTGCAAGAGATTTAATTAATTATAAATTAATTATAATAGTTTTATTATAATTTAATTAACTTTTAAAGTTATTAATTTAATTTTAAATTAATTATAATTTAATTATATATTAATTTATAGGTTAATTAGACTAATCCTAAGCATAGGGTTATATAATTCATAATTCAAATTTTCGAATTATTATCGATGTCATCAAAGGCATAGCCCAATGCATATAAAGGAGGGAAAGGCCTTGGTAAATATTTTATCTGTGATCAAAGTTTTAATGGTGTGTTTCATGCGCAAAACAAAGGATTGATTACGTGTTTTTAAAGGCTTATAGAGGTAGCAAAAAGGACAAGGAGGAGAGGCTTTTAGTTTATATTCCAAGGTGCATTGTAGCACAACCTAAACCAAGGGAGGTGCCAAGTCATTGACAAGTGTGAGGTAGGGATCGAATCCTGCGAGTTTGCATTTTGTGAAGCAGAGAATGTTTTGTTGGTTTGTGCGTTCGGATGAAGAGATGGATAAGGTGAAAGTTGTGCACCTTTGGTTCCATGAGGGCTTGTAGCCCAAGCGATAGATGTGGTAGGCACTAAGGTGCTTGGAGGAGTGAGGTTAGGTGTTCAAAACCTACCGAAAGTATTTTTCTGGGCTAAATAAGGTATGCACCAATTTTTCTATTGCTAAGGTTGTAATTTCGAAGGTTGCTTTGCTGTGAAACTCTAAAGGTTGATTAAAGTTTTTGAGGGAGATATAAGGGTATTTAAAATTAAATATTTGATTTTAATTTTTGGTGATTAGAGTTTATGAAATTGGATATTATAAGGTGTATAAGGACTTTGTTATACTTGTTGTTAAGTGTAGTGTTATGGTGAAATTATTAAATTGAATATTGTGAGTTTGGAGATTATAAGGTGTACAAAAGGATTTGTTATTTTGTGTGAAAAATAATCTTTGAGAAAATTATTTTGTGGAGATCTTGAGAGAGGTTGTGGTAACCTAACCCTAGTGTTGGTAAAGAAAATTTTGATTGTGGTTAAGATAGGTTTTGAAGACATATCTCCATCAAAATAAAAGGTATGGGTAAATCTTCCTTGTGATAAAATTATTGTTGGATTGGATGTTATGAATGCTAAGTTGGAGTGAAAAGAATTGTTTGGTAAGCATTGTTGAGTTTAATTGTTAAAGGTTTTTCTGAGTAATAGTTGGTGATAAAAACCTTGTTTGATAAGAATTGTTGGAAATATTGAGTAAGCCTTCATATGCTTGAACTAGGGTTTGTGAAAGAACATGAGTATAATTGCTATGTGAGATTGTTTGATAACAATTTTTGGAAATAATTGAGTGAGGATTCATATGATTGGACTAGGGTTTGAAAACAAGGAGTGTTTCATTGAGTGATTGATTGAGTGGAGTTGATTGAGCCTAGTCAAGTGAAGTGTTGAAGTGATAGTTCTAATTTTGTGAAACAAATTGTTCTATATCCTAAATTGATTTGAGAAAGAGGTTGAAAGTGATTGAGTGTTTGTGAGTGTGAAACATATTGAGTCTCTAACAATTCTCTATATGTTTCTATGGTAAAAAGAAAGAGTGAAAGTGATTGAGTGTTGTGAGTGTGAAGCATATTGATTCTCTAACAATTCTCTATATGTTTCTATGGTAAAAGGAGAGAGAGAGAGTGTAAAAGTGATTAAGCATTGTTGTGAGTTTGAAGCATATTGAGTCTCTAACAATTCTCTATATGTTTATAAGATATTGGGCAAGTTCTAGTGAGGAATTATTAAGCAGATTTGTGGTAAGTCTTTGTGAAGACTTGTTGAGCATATTGGACAATTTCTAGTAAGAACTTGTTGAGTAGATTTGAGGTAAGTATTTGAGAAGACTTGTGTATAGATTGGTGTGAGCTTTTGTGAAAGCTTACAATATAGATTTGAGTATAGAGACTAAGAGTAGATTGGACAAGTTCTAGTGAGAACTTGTTGAGAAGATTTGAGACAAGTCTTTGAGAAGATTTGAGACAAGTCTTTGAGAAGACTTGTGGATAGATTGGTGTGAGCTTTTGTGGAAGCTTACAATACATATTTGAAGATAGATATTGAGAGAAAAATGGATAAGTTCTAGTGAGAACGTGTTGAGAAGATTTAAAGCAAGTCTTTGAGAAGACTTGTGGACAAATTGGTGTGAGATTTTATGGAAGCTTACAATACAAATTTGAAGACAAAGATTGAGAGCAGATTGGACAAGTTCTAGTGAGAAATTTTTGAGAATATTTGAGACAAGTCTTTGAGAAGACTTGAGAGCAGAGTTGATTGAGTGATTTGTTCAAAAATTGAGTTAAGGTTTGGAGCAAATCTAACAGAGTTGATTTGTGATTGAGTCAAGCTTTGTGTTAAGGCTTGAGGACAAATATTGAGCAAATTTTTGCTAGACTGAAGTACTGTGTTTAGTCTAGATTTGAGGACAAATTTTGGTGCATACTTGAAGACATATTTGTGCCAAACCAGAGACAAATATTGAGCAGATTTGTGCTAGACCGAATGACTATGTTTAGTGAATATTTGAGACAAATATGAGAGTAAGCTTTAGAGGTGACAGAGTATAGAGGATGATAGTATCCAATGGATAGAGGTCCATTAGCCAAAGTAGTGAGGACATGTATTCTAAGTGAGGACAAAAGTCTTCAGTGGATAGAGATCCATAAGCCATTATAGTGGAGGTAGTAGTTCTTCTAGAAGATCACTAGCCAGAGCAGAGGAGAAAGGAGTTCTCCTATGGATAGAGATCCACAAATTAGCTAAGGAGATTGGTGTCTCCTATGGATAGATATCCATGAACTTGATTAGGGGATTGGTGTCTCCTTTGGACAGAGGTCCATAAATATTGTAATAGGGAAAGGATTCCCAAGATATTTGTTGAGAAAATTTTAGTGAAATATTTTCTCTATGGAGTAGCCCACATTGGGTGAACCAAATTAAATTGGTGTCTCTATTATGTGTGATGATTTGTGCATTGCTTTGGTTACTATTATTTATATTGCCATTGATTGTATTTGTTAATAGTGTTTGGTAAAGAAAAGTAAAAAGTGGTCTTATACTATTCACCCCCCTCTCAGTATAAGCTTGTGTTCTTCAATTGGTATCAGAGTTGGTTCCTTTGGAAAAGGTTTAACAACTTGAAGAAAGATCTTACAAGAACACAAATGGCAAAGAAAGGCAAAAGTAGAACCATGAGACACAAGAAGAAAAGAACACACATGGTCATGAAAGAAAAGGAAGATGAATTTGATGTTGTCATTTTAATAGGATAAATGGAAATAGATTCAAGATATGAATCAAGCAGTGGAGAAAATGTCAGATTGATAAAGTTTTATACCATATGTAGGAATATAGGTCACCATGCAACTTATTTTCCACAAGAAGGTGAATAATATTTAGTTTGTGATCAACTCGGTCATGATGTAGGTTATTTCAATGGGTTTAGTAGCAGTGAAGATGAAGATGATACTTTCAAAATTGAAGTCCTAGAGGATGGTTCAAAAAAATATAACAGGGATAGTCAAAATAGGTATGAAGAAGAAATTCTACTTTCAATAATAGAATAAAATGCTCCTATTGAAGACCAAATAAAAGAGATAAATTTAGAAAAATAAAATGAGCAAGCTACTGTTAAGGAACTTATTGAGTTGAAAAAGGGAGAACTTAGAATTAAAGGCTCAAATACAAGAGGATGAGAAATGTAAGACAAAGCTTCCACAAGATCTCTCTAAATTGAAATTTAAGGTTGAAAATGCAAGGAGAGCTAAAAAATATATGGTTGAATAGTCAAAGGTAAAGGAGCAAGAATATAAAAGACTTAGTGTTGATCTCGAAGAATTAAAAAGGGAGAACTCAGGATTAAGGGTTCAAGCTCAAGAATATGAGAAAGCAAAAGCAAAGTTTCTACAGGAACTCACCAACTTCAAAATCAAGGTTGAAGAGGCAAGAAAATATGAAGAAGGTATGGTTAAAAAATTAAAGACAAAAGATCTAGAGTGTGAAAGATTAGAACATGAGATAGTTTCACTAAGGATGGAAGTAAAAGGATCTAAGGACAAGCTACACAATTTTGAGAAAAATTCAAAGACTTTGGACAGGATTATAAATGCACAAAGATCATTAGTCACCAAAATAGGAAGCAAAAAAATAAGAGTCAAGCTCAAGTACCAAAGAAGAAGAAACTTCAAAAGAAGAGAGTCAAAGAAAGAGTGTGACTTATGAGGACAAGTTGGACAATATAAAGTTCAACAAGAAAAGGAACGATGCACAAATGAGAAACAAATGGAACATGAAACATCACAGGGAAGAAGAGATTAAGAGACCAATGGTATCAAGGCAAGGTTTCTTCAATGGACGATGCTTCTCATATCACAGGTTTGGGCACAAGGCTACACAGTGTAGGACACATGAAAGACAGGAATATGGAAGTTTCATAAATAGGTAGATTTTTCAAGGGTATTGCTACAATTGTAATCTATTTGGTCACAAGGCAATAAATTGTAGGGTTAATGATAGGAAAGGATATGGCTTCACCAAGAGGAACTTTAAGCTATTTGCACCTACAAGGAATCACAACACCTAATGTTATAAGTGCAATAATGTTGGGCATATAGCAAGGTGGTGTAAAACATAATTTCTAGAGCTTTCAATGATAGGCAAGAAAGAGTATTCTCAAAAATTTTAAAAGGGTATGACTTCAAAGGTATGGAAAAAGAATATGGACAAAAATAAAGAGCAGTGTATGTTGGGAGTAGAGATACTCCCACCCCAAAACTAACCACCTCAAGAGAGGAGGTGGGAGACGGTCTGAGCTAATATGCTTGTCTTTAGCCCCAATCCCCAAAGGTGACCCTTTGCCATTGATGTCAAAGGGGGAGAGATTTGAGTAATGGGGAGAGATTTGAGTCAGAAGGAAAGCATTCAGTCAGGGGGACCAGTTTCCCAGGGGGAGCATAATAGAAAAAGGTTAAGGAAATGATAAAAGGTAATTGGGTTACCATCAAAGAAAAAGGGAGAGATTGTTAGAAATATGAGCAATTTTTGTTGTCATTGATGTCAAGAAGTTAGAACTAGCAAGCATCAGTTTCAGGTTATGTAATCAAGTGCAAAAGAAAGTTTCCTTCCAGGTGGTCAGTCGAGGTTTAAAGGGCAAAAGGAAGGCCCAAGAAAAATAATATTATAATAATTTATTAAAATATTAAAGGTACAAAATATTTAATTAATTATAAATTAATTATAATAGTTTATTATAATTTAATTTATAAATTAATTTAATTAACTTTTAAAGTTATTAAGTTAATTTTAAATTAATTATAATTTAATTATATATTAATTTATAAGTTAATTAAACTAATCCTAAGCATAGGGTTATAAAATTCATAATTCAATTTTTTTAATTATCGCCGACGTCATCGAAGGCATAGCCCAATGCATATAAAGGAGGGAAAGGCCTTGGTAAATATTTTATCCATGATCAAAGTTTTAATGGTGTGTTTCTTGTGCAAAAAAAAGATCAATCACGTGTTTTTAAAGGCTTATAAAGGTAGCAAAAAGGAAAAGGAGGAGAGGCTTTTAGTTTACATTCCAAGGTGTGATTTAGCGCAACCGATAGCAAGGGAGGTGTCAAGTTGTTGACAAGTGTGAGGTGCAGGGATCTAATCCCATGAGTTTGCATTTTGCAAAGCGGAGAAGGTTTTTTTGGTTTCCACCTACAGAGGAAGCGAAGGATAAGGTGAACGTTGCGTGCCTTTGGTTCCATTAGGGCTTGTAGCCCAAGTGGTAGATGTGGTAGGTGCTAAGGAGCTTGGAGGAGTGAGGTTAGGTGTTCGAAACCCACCGAATTTTTTTTACTAGGCTAAATAAGGTATGCACCGATTTTTTCTCTTGCTAAGGTTGTAATTTCGAAGGTTGCTTTGTTGTGAAAAATAAAGGTTGATTAAAGTTTTTGAGGGAGATATAAGGGTATTCAAAATTTAAAATTTGATTTTATTTTTTGGTGATTAGAGTTTATAAAGTTGGAGATTATAAGGTGTATAAGGAATTTGCTATACTTGTTGTTAAGTGTAGTGTTATGGTGAAATTATTAAATTGAATATTGTGAGTTTGGAGATTATAAGGTGTACAAAAGAATTTATCATTTTGTGTGAAAAATAATCTTTGAGAAAATTATTTCTTGGTAATATTGAGAGATGTTGTGGTAACCTAACCCTAGTTTCGGTAAAGAAAATTTTGATTGTGGTTAAGATAGGTTTTGAAGACATATATCCATCAAAATAAAAGGTATGGGTAAATATTCCTTGTGAGAAAATTATTGTTGGATTGGATGTTATGAAAGCTAAGTTGGAGTGAAAAGTATTGTTTGGTAAGCATTGTTGAGTTTGATTGTCAAAGGTTTTTCTAAGTAAGATTTGGTGATGAAAACCTTGTTTGATAAGCATTGTTGGAAATATTGAGTAAGCCTTCATATGCTTGAACTAGGGTTTGTGAAAGAACATGAGTATCATTGTTATGTGAGATTGTTTGATAAGAATTATTGGAAATAATTGAGTGAGGATTCATATGATTGGACTAGGGTTTGAAAACAAGGAGTGTTTCATTGAGTGATTGATTGAGTGGAGTTGATTGAACCTAGTCAAGTGAAGTGTTGAAGTGATAGTTCTAATTCTGTGAAACAAATTGTTCTATATCCTAAATTGATTTGAGAAAGAGGTTGAAAGTGATTGAGTGTTTGTGAGTGTGAAACATATTGAGTCTCTAACAATTCTCTATATGTTTCTATGGTAAAAAGAAAGAGTGAAATTGATTGAGTGTTGTGAGTGTGAAGCATATTGAGTCTCTAACAATTCTCTGTATGTTTCTGTGGTAAAAAGAGAGAGTAAAAGTGATTGAGAATTGTTGTGAGTGTGAAGCATATTGAGTCTCTAACAATTCTCTATATGTTTCTATGAGTGTATCGCCCAAATTTTTTTGACCCTTACCTTCAGGCTAAAGGATCCATGCCCGAAAGGGGGATGCGAGAAGGATGGGACAATACCTCGGACGGAGAGGCCCTTTGAAGGTCATGCCTCTCGGGGGAGGGGTATAAGGGTGAATTTTTGATGGATGGTGGGGTTCACTAGGAAAATTTGGGTGGCAGTTTCCACGCCTAGGTCGAGAATGGGTTTGATGTGTTCATTTTATGTTCAATCATTCAGATTCCTAGGTTGGCCAAAATGAATCTAAGCTATTCTATATGAAATTTTTGGTTTATATGCAGACAATAAACATAAATGAATCCTAAATACAGAGAATATCTAAAGTGGAGAAGAGTGCACCTAATTTCTGATGTCTGATGAAGATTTTGAAGCTTGTAGGAGTCCAGATCATCCCGGATATGATGATATCGTCTGTAATTGTATAGAATCATCCAGATCACATGAGATCGTCTGAGATTAGTCAAGATCATCAGCGACTTGACGAATTCGCTAGAAACTTGTAATCATGAAAATAGACACCAAAAACCAAAAATACAATTGCAAGAATGATACAAAATGATAGAAATAAGAGTATAAATGCTTAAATGATAAATCTAGATATCTAATAAAATGGGATGCAATGTTTTAATAATTAATTTTGAATTTTATCATGCAAATATGCTAAATGGGGTGAACTCCAAGATGCAGAATAGAAGTAAATTAATATAATGCACAATTTAAATAAGAAAAGGGATAGAAAATGCAAACTCAGGGCTCTGATTGCCCCCAATCTGAATTACAGTCAAAATCATCTACAATCGTACGAGATCGTCACTGATCTCATCAGGATCGTCCAAAATTATGGTTGAATCACCTGCGATGATCCAATCTTCCTCTGGCTGAAATACAATGAGATCCTGCAATAAAACATGAAAACACAAATGCAAATGGTGGGGAATAGGATGTTCTAACACAACAAAAGCTAAGATTGTAGGGAAATGATTAGCCAGGGAGCCAAGCAGGGGGATAAACTAAGAAAATATTAGTTTATATAGGATTAGTGGAAGGTTAGGATGTTGGGGATCATCCCATCTGGGAGATCTCCAACCGCACAGACACGTTTCTGCCCGAGTTGGAGAGGTTATTGAAACAAAAGCTAATTATGAAAATTCAATTTTGGGACAAAATCGTCTGGATGTTCTATTCCAGATGAATTCATCCGATTTGGGATGATATCGTCAGATCGGCGACGATATCGTCCAACGGTCAAAACAAATTCTAAAAATGGCACGAAAAATGAGGTGAGCGGTTAACGGGCGGTTTTGGGGTTAAAATTCAAATTTTTATCTTTTACTGAGGGTTTAACTGTGCCAATTTTAGGGTGCTACATTTTGCCCCTTATTTAGCAAATTTTTTGAAGAAAATGTGTTAAAGACGAGTTCTTCACGCTTTACGAGAAAGAAAAAATTTATTCCATTTTTAGACGATGATTCTAGGTCGAATCGTACTACTATTTGCTATGGTGTCCCCTCCAAGTTTTTACCCAAATCGAACGTTTGAGGTAAAAGCGCGAAAAAGAAAAAATTAAAAAAATGTTTGTTTTTAAATAAAAATAGGAAAAATAGGGTAAAACTCTAATTCATTTTTACTGTTCACTTTCGCTGTTTCAGAGCTCTGCAGGCGAAATGGTGGAAATGGCACACAGATTGACAGAGGTCCGACGCGGGTTGCGGTAAGGATCTAAACCTAGTTTATTATGTTTTTAGCTTGATTTGTTTAATTTTTTAGTTGAATTTTAATTTTTTTGGGGCGTCGCGGCCATTTTTAGGCCGTCGACGACGTCAGGACGAAATCGTCCCTAGATCGCCGATTTCGTCTAAGGACGAAATCAGAGAAATAGGAGTGATCCCGTCCAATAAGGGGCGATTCCCAAATTGACGAATCGAAGATGATTTCATCCTATTAAGGACGATTTTGCTAAATTTGGTACGATATCATCCAATAATGGGCGATATCATTTTTTTTTGAGATGAAATTGATTTTAATTGATTTTAATGATTATGTACTAATGATTTTTTGTTGTTGTTTTATTGTTTATTTTGCAGAGGGGATTGCTAAAGAGTCGAGAGTGGAAATACGGCGGTCTCAGGGATGACTTAGCTGCGCTCGATCAGGCTACGCGAGATAGGCTAGCAGAGGTCGGACTGCAACATGTGGAAGAAATGCCATAGATTCCTATGGACATGGGGCTACTGACAGCCCTAGTAGAGATATGGTATCCAGGATCGTCCTTCTTCCAGCTATCGACAAGGGAGATGAATCCCACTCTACAGGATGTATGGAGGATCTTGAGGATCCCCATACATGGGCGGTTCATGAGAGGATCTTGAGGATACCCATACATGGGCGGTTCATGACTCCTACGGCCAATCAGGGCCATGCTATGATGAGACTGTGCACGGACCTGAGCTTTGCCCTGGAGAAGGGCAGAGTGAACATCGAATATTTGAGGTAGATGCTTGGGGCATCTCGGTTGACCCAAGTTTTGGCAGGGGTGGTGGGTGGTCTTCTTCTATGCCACCAGAGTGGATGCAGGTTACCATGGCTCCTCTCATATGTGGTCTACGACATGAGAGACCATGGATATAGGTTTTTTTGGGGAAGCTTTGTACTATGTCGCTTGTATAGGATCCTCTACAGGGTCATATACAAGGGAGGTCGATGTCTGGTTCTAACATCGCTGCTACAGGTTTGGTGCTAGGAGCACATTGCGATGCAGAGGTTGATAGGGCTTCCACTGATAGGAGTTGATCGGGAGAGACCCCGAGTTTTCTATTGGTGGCTCTAGAGAGGGTCACAGTGATGGATAGATATATCGATGTCTCGAAGGTTGCTAGACGACCTCACCCTAGATCAGATCACCTAGAGACCATGGAGAGAGCATCTAGGGTGGGCAAAGGACAAACAGGAGTTGGCTCACATTAGGCGAGTCATTTGGTTGAGGACAGAGCGGGGAGAGGTAGAGCTCCACCGCTATGACCGAGTTTTGAGGCAATTCGATCTACAACAAGGGATCCCTTCTCTCAGGGATTATGAGTACTCCTAGATTGTTTGAGATAGTACCACATTGAGCATGGCTCCAGACATGCAGTGGTTATGGAGTTAGGATGCTGATGATGCCCCCATTTAGCCAGTGGATGGGGACGATGTAGGGATAACATATGGGTATGATTATTGGTATGCAAGCATTTGCCCTCCTCGGATGACGATGGCATAGGGTCTAATGCACACTATAGTGCAATGGACGGAGAGGTGGTGCCAGGCTACCATCAGTGCAGTGAGGGGTCATGGAGGGAGGGATCAGCGATAGGCTCCTTAGGAGAGATATTGGAGAGTACCACAGGCTTTGGAGAGACAGTAGTAACCAAAGAGGATGGAGAGACTCCCTTATCAGCAGAGGGATAGGCCACCATTGCCTGATAAGGGCAAGGGTGTTAAGGTGGGGAAGAGCAGCGAGATGGTGGCTCTCCGGGTGAAGAATGCCCACCTACGAGCTGAGGCGCAGACTCTCTAGGATGAGGATTCATGGCTCAGGACTCAAAGCAGAGGGGGGAGCATTCTGGAGCTGGCGTGGGCTGTTGTGTAGACCACATTCTACCAGGGGTTGTACTACCATGTGGTTTCAAAGGGACAGAGGATACCATTGCCAGCCAGCATTGTGAAGCCGATCAGGATGGGGTCATCGAGGACAACATCATGATCAACATCAAGGACCCACAACATAGGATGGGCTATGATGGGACCACCTCCTCCACCTCAGGGCAGGAGAGGAGATGAGGCTGAGAGCTCAAGGGCTTCTCGAGACTAGCTGCTCATTGTACATAGACCATATATGTTTGAGAGGATTGAGTATGCCAGGGTATAGATTGTGGCATACCAATCCGTTTTGATATGATGTATATACTTTTTTGATATATATATATATATATATTCTTTTTGTGATATGACTTGTGCATATGTTTTATGCTGCTTTAATATTTGAATTGTTGATTGATTATTCATGTAATTATGTCGTTGAAAATATTATAATTTTATGTCATGCTATAAAATTTAAATGAAATAATCTGATGTAAACAAATTGGTTGTTGTGGTGTGATTTGGTGAAAAATAAAGTGACTTCTAACAATAATTTCAATGGACATTGTCACTGTTACATGACCATTTCATGGAGTCACCGCTTGCTAGGTCATCAAGCTAATCCTGGTATGAGAGAAATATTTTTAAAATTAAAAGAGTGCTTAAGTGGCTTTCTTAAGACTTTGTGTTGTGATGATGAAAATTAATGATGGTGATGATTTATTTTCAGATTTCCATGAAAATATTATGCATGAAATATTAAAAATATGATTTTTTCTAGGCATAAAATTCCTAAGTGTGATAGAAATTTGAACAATTGCCTAGGAATTATACCATCATTGCAAAACTGAATGTTGACATAATGAAATGAAAAAAAGTTTTCGTTCTTTTTAAAGCACAATTGTGTAACATAATGATTTAAGTCATATGCTTTTTATGGATTAAATAAATGGGAAATAAAATTATAACGATGGCTTGCGCTAGGCATAGAATTTTAGGTATAGACTTATACCATCATCGCGAAATCCAAAGAAGAAATTGATGTAATAGTTTTATTGCATAGTTGATTTTTGATTTTGAGATAAACATAAAATATAAAAATGAGGACTTGCACTAGGCATAACATTCCAATTTAGGTTTAGGAACTATACCATCGTTGCAAAAGTTGAAAATATATAAATGTGATTTTATTGCTAGATTTTTGAACATGTTTTGAAAGAAAATTTTTGGATTTTTGAAAAAATGTATTTAATTGTTTTTACGCTAAGCAGTTATTCTCAAGTAAGAAAATCAAATTATTCCAGAAGATTTGCATAAATATTTTAAATTATCTCAAAGACAAATTTGACATTTATAAGGAACCCCGTGTGCATATGTGAGTTCGTTGCCGATATTGATCTATCATAATGATACAAAATCTCTCAAACACAAATGTGTGTGCAATTGTATTGTTCATTTACCAATTTTGAGCAAGATAATTTGATACAAGTAATTTGAATTAACCAAATTAGTGTTCGTTGACCATGATTTATATGCATGTAACCATACCAGACTACTATGTAAGTCAGTTCATCAAGAGCTAGCTGATCCATGAGTAGACATAGGTCTGTACAAAAGAAGGTCGCTAATGTGACAGACATATCACCATGCTAGGAGTTACCCAAGGCCAAGCGGGTTGGGCACAAACCACCTGTTATGGGGCTTACCTCACAGTTTTTGAATAATTGAGAATTCCAAGGATTCAAGCTCATTCACCCTTCTTTTATTTCAAAGGGTAGGGGAAAGGATTTATTGCTTTTTGCTTCTTCTTTTCTTTTTCTCTTTTTTTTTTTTTTTGTATTTTTGCTTGACACTAAGATAATGCTGAAATATTGCTGAGATGGTACAAAATGATAATGCTTCTGAATAATTTTCTCTTTTTCTCATGATTTTTTTGGATTTTCTTTTTCTTTTTCTTTCTATACTAGGGATACTTGCTCGGATTGGCTATAGAGCAAGGGATTTTTATTCTGGGTAGGGGTGAGCTTGTCCTTTTGTCAATTCTCAAAGATTCTAGACCATGTGCATGATAGGATAGCAGGGGAAACTTTTCACTCAAAATACCACTTCTACTATGTAGCATCATTTTGAATTGCAATGAAATCATTTTAATGTGAAAAGGTGTACTTGGATCAAGTAAATAACAAGATCAGTTCTCTATGCTCAAAACTTTATTTAATTCAACTATGGAATTCGATATAAGAGATATTAATAATCATACCAAAAAGATCAAGATATTTATTCATGTGAGTGTGAAAGTGAGGGATTCCAAATAAATGCTAATTTATCCAAAATAACTAAAAATATAATTGCAATACTTCAAAAATTGACAGGTGCAAAAATAAAAGATGTTTTTGAGGATTTTGATGATTTTGATTTTTCTTTTATTTTGATTTTAATTTATGAATTGAGATAATACATAATATTACTATTTTTTTGAAATTTTTATATGAATTACTAAAAGAAGACAATATGTATAATATATACAGTGACGAAATTACCAGAGTTATGCATAATAGAGCTTAAGGTGCATAATGTTCATTGGTTCTTTAAGATCTTTACCATATAAGGTAGCTAATCTATATGCTCCTGATCCAAATTTAGCAGTGATAATATACAGCCCAAGCCAATTAGGCTCGAATTTGCCTTTAAGGTATTTAGTTGCATTAGTATTTTTTTGATTTTCTTTTAAGACGAGGTCGTCGATCTCAAAGGATCGATGATGAACTTTCTTGAGATATGCTCATTTGAGCTTATTATGGTAGGCACGAATATGCTCCAAAGAATTAATGTGCTTCTCATCTAGGAGTTCTAGCTGACTAAATCTGCCAACACAATATTCATCTCCTACTTCAGTATATTGAAGTAGCAAAGCCAAAGAAGGAACTTCTAATTCAAAGGGAAAAATAGCTTCAGTGCCATAAACCAAAAAAAAATGTGAAGTGCCCGTGGGAGTACGAATGCTAGTTCAATAAGCCCACAAAGCAGGATACAATTGAATGTGCCAATCATGGCCAAATTTATTGACGAGTCTTTTGAGGATTTTAATTAATGTTTTATTAGATGCTTCTACTTGGCCATTACCCTGAGGATAATAGGGAGTGGACCAATGATGTTGAATTTTATATTTGTGACATAGTTTCTTTACATATTTATTTTTAAAACAAGTTCCATTATCCGAGATGAGATTTGTAGGAATTCTGAACTTACAAATAATTTGATTAAAAATAAATTTGGAAACTTGAGTTCTAGTGCAAGAAACTAAGGGCATAGCTTCAACCCACTTTGTAAAATACTCGGTGGTGGTTATGATGAATTTGTGTCCATAAGATGACACGGGATTGATTTTTTTGATGATGTCTAAGCCCCATTTTGAAAAGGGCCAAGGAGATGAAATAGCTCTCAGTTCTTGTGCAGGTGCATGGACAAGGTCAACATGTTTCTGGAACTTGTCACAATGGCGCACATAATCATGTGCATCATTCTCCATGGTAGGCCAAAAATATCCTATCCTAAGGAGCTTCTTAGCAATGGCGCTACCACTAAAGTGTACCCCACAAGATCCATCATGGGCTTCACTTAAAGCTAATCTAGACTCTTATAGATTCAAACATCTCAGTAGGATACCTTCAAAAGATCTCCTATATAAGGTATTGCCAATTATGACAAAGTGACTTGCTCGTCTACGTAATAAATAGTGCTGGTTTCTATTAAAGCCTTCGGAGAAGGTCCCATTTTGAAGAAAATTAAGGATATCAGTGTACCAAATTTCAGGAGTAGTTTTGTTGATTAGAAACACATCCAAAGGTTCCAAGCATGATTTAATTGAAGTGGGTTCCTAGAGTCGATGAATAATTATGGTAGCATATTCATCATCTAACTCCAAGGGTAAAAGAGATGTAGTTGCGGCCATAGCGTCAGCCGCACGATTGCTAGTTCTAGGAATAGCTTCCAAGGTAACTTGATCAAATAAAGATATTAATTGTAATACATATGCTTTATATGGGCAAAATTTATCATCTTTGGTCTAATAAACGTCATTAATTTGATTTATAACAAGTTGAGAATCACCGAAAACTAATAGATTTTTAATTTTCAGTGCCATGGCTGCTTGTAATCCAAGGATGAGAGCCTCATATTCAGCAGTGTTATTAGTACATGCAAACGTTAATTTAAAGGATAGAGGTATGAGATGTTTCTGTGGAGATATCAAAATAATACCTGCACTAGCCCCACTCATACATCGGGCTCCATCAAAGTATAAGGACCATTGCTCTGAATGATCCGCCTCTAGTTTAAGGCATTCATCAAAAAACTCAATGGTGAGGGAATGGGTGGATTCTAAGGGTGCAGCAACTAATTGATCTGCTATGATTTGACCCTTAACAGAATTATGTACTATAAATGTGAGTTCAAACTCACTTAGTGCAAGAACCCACTTTGCTATGTGACCAGATAAATAAGGTCGACTCATGAGATACCGCAAGGGATTGGATTTAGCAATAACATATGTTTTTTGACTGAGCATATAATGGCGTAGTTTCTATGTAGAAAATACGATCGCTAGACATAACTTCTCTAATGTTGTGTAGCGGGTTTCATAACTAATTAATGTTTTGCTAATGTAATAATTAGCATGCTCTCTTTTCTCATCATCAAGTTGAGCTAACATAGCTCCTAAAGCAAAATATGAAGCAAAAATATACAAGATAAATGGGCGATCAGGTTTAGGTGGTGAAAGTATAGGTGGGTTAAGAAGATATTTTTGAGGAGTTCAAATGCTTCCTGGCATTCGTCGTCCCAATGGAAAGAGACATCCTTCTTAAGAAGCTTAAGAAAGGGTCTAGTTTTATCCGCCAGCTTATCGATGAAGTGATGAATAGCTTGAAGCTTACCTTGTAGACTCCGTAATTCTGATATATTTGTAGGTGTGGGCATATTAGTGATAGCCATAATCTTGAGAGGGTCAATTTTGATGCCACGTAAAGAAACTATAACCCCTAATAATTTACCTGACTTAACTCCGAAGATACATTTTGCTGGATTCAATCGGATAATATATTCCCTTAACTGATCAAATACTTTCCTCAAGTCATCTAAATGGTCATCTTCTTTAGTAGAACGAGCTATAATGTCATCTACATAATCATGTAGTATATCATGCATCATATCATGAAAGATATAAGTCATGGCTCGTTGATAGGTTGCACCTGCATTCTTCAACCCGAATGGCATCACTTTCCAACAGAAAGTCCCCCAAGGGGTAATAAAGGTCGTTTTAGCCTGATCTTCAGGAGCTATCCTGATCTGATTATAACCAAAAAATCCATCCATTAAGGATATCATTCCACTCCCAATAGTAAAATAAATGATCTAATCCATATTGGGAAGGGTAAAATCGTCTTTAGGGCATGCAACATTAATATATCTAAAGTATGTACAAACCCTAACCTTAGTAGCTTCTTTCTTCGTTACTGGAACTACATTCGAGATCCATTCAGCATAATCAATAGCTTGTATAAAAATAACATTCAGGAGTTTTTCTAACTCCCCTTTTACTAGTAAGGCCACTTTAGGATGCATTTTTCTAAGTTTCTTTTTAACAGGTTTAGCATCCAGGTGTACTAGTAGGTGATGCATAACTACAGAAGGGTCTAATCCTGGCATATCTTCATATGTCCAAGCAAAGACATCTTCATATTCTTTAAGGAATGCAATGTATTTATCCTATTTTTATTGACTCAATTCTGATCCAATGTTGACTATGTGGGGGTTATCCTCGGTTCCAATGTTAATTTTTATGACATTTTCTACTTCCATATGTAGATTTCTCTCAAAATTAGGTGGGGCGGGTGAAACGCCCAATTCTTGTAATTCTTCCAATGTTAGCTTGGATAATTCATCTTGAGGAGTCATGGCCTCAAGCTGGGCTATACTAGGTATAGAACCATCAAAATAAAATCCATTATGTAATAATTCCTCAATGGAGACATCGTGAAATATATCTCCATGCAACTCATCATCGGATTCAGCGATCATCTCATGATAAGCTATCGATAGCATATTGCTCGTGAATGTCTTATTTATTAAATGTAACGCATCACGTTCATCTAAAAAATCTTGGTAACATATAATTTGGTCATCATACTCAAATGGGAATGGCTGACCCTTACTAGGAAATAGGCCCACACCACATCGGGCGGGCCACGCTTCTACCTCAAAAGGTTCTTTCATACCATTATAGAAAGGTCCCAAACCTTTCCCTTTATATCCCAATTTCAGCATTATAGGTTTGGCTTTAATATAATCATTAGTAAAATAACATCAAGCATATCCATCATAATGAGTTCTGATGTTTTTGGGTATTCTACCCCAGTCATATCCCTTATAAATAAAGGCACAGCTCCTAACTTGGTAAATACTTCCCATAGGCTGTGGGAGGCCCAAGGTATGAGGAGATGGTGGCAAATTATTTAAAATAAGGGAATATTGCATAGAAGCATTCATTTCTTCTGATATAAGGATTTTAGATAGATCAGGTAAGAGTTCGTTAGTAAGAGCATAAGAGGTAGAAGGAACATTCCCTACATCTTTTGATGTGGAAAATATGACTTTGGTGGATGTAGACGGTGTAGAGGTGTCGATAGATGGGTCTATTATAGGTATGGAAGTTATAGGAGTAGAACAAGAGACATTGGTTGTGGGATTAGGATATTTCTTAGGTCCTAATGCGGTTTGTTCAGAAGATGGTTGAGTTATATGTAAAGGTGCAACTGATGGAGAAGAAGTAGATGACTTTGTGGGTGCAAGTTTTACACGTTTAGATGGGTAATGAGAATTAGGATGTGTGGATGACAAAGCAGGGCAAAATTGAACTCCAATAGGTTCTGCCAACACACACATATCAAAGGGTCTTGGATCACCATGAATGGTAACCAACTAATTCTTAAATTCAAACTTAACACATTGATGTAAGGTTGAGGGAATAGCTCGCATTGTGTTGATCCAAGGACAACCCAAGAGTATATTGTATGATGCAGGGCAATGTACAATAAACACAATCATATCCAAGGTTCTCGGACCAACTTGTAATGGAATGGTAATAACTCCACACGTTTCTTGTGTTTCGTCATTGAAATATTTTATGATCATATCATTTCTTTTCATTTCCTCACTTCTAAACCCAAATATTTGGTAGAAGTCAAAAGTGCAGATATTTAAAGATGAACCATTATCAATCAAAACTCGTTTGACTGCTACATCTCCAATTAAAGTAGTAATATACAAGGGGTTATCTTTATGTAAACTATGTTGAGGTATTTCTCTATCTCGGAAGTCAATACAATCAATTTCATGAGTTATTATAGTACTAGCCATGGCTTTAGGTTGAATGTCTTATGGTACCATCATATGGCTTAATGTGAGCATTCATTCATCTCTATGTGTAGGAGAAGATCTTAAAAGGTCCAAGAGAGAAATTCTAGCTGTAATATTTGATAATTGTTCATTAATATTATAAGGAGGTTTAGGTTGAACATAGGGTACATGGTTCCCTTTATTAGGAACCTTCAATCATTTTGAATTTGATCTTGTTGAGAATTTTGAGCCTATTTTCTAGTAACAACTCTGATGGTACCAACAATATTATTCTGCAGATGATGAATGGGTCTTGGTCTAGCGTTTATGGCTAGCTCATTAGAAAGTAATCGGTGAGACGATGGTCTAGTAGTGACTCTTCTTGGAAATGGTTCTTTTGGAACCATATGACTTGCGATAGGGTGAATAGTATCTGATTCATCTTTAGAACTATTTGATTGATTTGATGTGATTTCCATATCACTCTTAGTCTCGTATTCTGTATCACTAAGATCAGGTATCTAAATATTATATAGAGGTCTAGTTGTAACCATGGATAAAGTTGTGTCAAAGGTTTCCAGATCATGAACAGGTAAATGCCCACTAATAGTTCCTACATATCAAGGAGGGACATTATGATGTTCAATTTTATTAGCCACCTCCTTACCATGTTTTGGTAAGGGATGTTGAAATATGTCTAATGATTTATTGGCATTCTGATTCTAGTTTTGTGCGGTGTTTTGTTGAGCATTATTAGGAGGATTTTTTTTAGGTTGAAAGGCTTGCACCTCCATCTCATTGTTATCAATCAAGTCCTGTATTTTATGTTTTAATATTTTGCAAGAGTTGGTAGTGTGTCTAGGTCCTCTATGGAAGTCACAATGTAAATCTACTCTGTATCTGGGTATATTTGGATCAGGTTCCTAGATATTTGGTAATTGAAGCAATCCTCGTTCTAATAATTGCGGTAGAATAGTTGATAAAGGTTGATTTAACCTAGTAAATTCTTGAGGAGGTCTATCAGGAGGTTTCAGTACAAACTTCTTTGTTGTCTTTGCAGCATTAACATTAGAAATATTTTTGTTGTCAGTGACTCCATCACCCACAACTTGTTTATTATTATATTGATTTTTGGATGTTTTCTCATCTTCTTTCTTTTTAAGCTGACCTCTCCTAATGAGAGCATCTTCCACTCTTCGGGCTAAGTCTATAGCCTGATCGAATGTGGTCAAGATAGCAATTGATAATTCGTAAGATAGTTGTTCTTGCAAATAATTAATAAAGATGTCCAACATCTCCCTATAAGGTAACACAAAGTGCAATTTTCCTATCAACTGTCTCCACCTAGATATGAAATCAGCAAAGCATTCATCTTTGTCTTGTTTTAAGTTATACAAATCTTTAATGATCACATGTCTTTCGATGTAGGCACTAAATTGATGGACAAAATACTTGGAAGTTTCTTCAAAATGCCTCAAAGAATTAGTGGGTAATTGATAATACCATTCTAATGCCATTCCTCCCAAGATTTTTGGGAACATTTTTAGTAATAACAAGTCATCATGTGATATATCATGACAAGCTATCCTAAACATATGAAGATGCTTTATGGGATCTTCGGTTCCTTTATATATGGGAAGAACAGGCATAGGAAAATGTTTAGGATACGGCTATGCTACGACTATAGGATCTAAAGGCTGACTACACATCTCTCGATAGTTGTACGAGGGACGATAGGGATCTATGTGGTCCATGTGGGAAACTAGTTGTTTCACCATGGTTTCAAGATTACTAGTTTGTCCATCATATTGGTTCAGTGGGACATAGGTATGGGATCTATGAGTGTATGATGGTGTAACATAAGGATTAGATGCTATATTGCTATTGTGCAAAGTGTTGGTAGGAAGAGTATTATGAAGAGGATTTGTAATAGTATTATGTTGTACACCAGATTGTTGGTAATTGGTGTTTGGTTTTGTTTTGGGTTTTTGTTGATTTGAGGTATGTTGATCAAGAGCTTGGTAAAATAGAGCAGTAAATGAGGGTTTCTTTTATGCGAGAATGACCCTAGGCTTGTTAACAAGCACTTTAGGTGGTTGGGTAACCTGTTTTTGTTGCATGTTTCGGATCGCAGCTACTATATCCAAATTGGATGGTCTAGCTTGATCACTCTCTTGTTCAATAAAGGACAAGGGATTAGTGCGTGTGTGAAATACGTCTTCTAGATTTGCTTGAGTGTCACTAATTCGATCCTTGTCCATATGGATTGCTCTATTAAAAACACCAATATTTGTGTCAATGAACTTCCAAAATTGTTCCATGTTTTCAAAAGTGATAGCTCCTCCCGGAGACATTTTAGGGGATGAGGATCCTTCCTCTCTATTAGTTTCTTCTTGTTCATTTTCTACAGCAAACTCTTCTTCTTGCTGGTCTAGGATTTCTTCTTCCTAAACTTGGTCCTCAGGAGGGACATTTTGGTCAGTTAATGGTCTTCCTAACCAATCCTCATCTTCTTCGGTTTGTTTTCCATTCCTAAGTCTAAGCATTGTGCTAAAATTTAAGTTTTATCAAATATATATACTTATATATATATATATATATATATATATATATATATGCGGTAAGGTTGAGAGGTATATATTTTAACTATATACCTACTATAATACTTTAAAAGGAAAATGTTTTGTTTTTATTTGTTTTTACTTTGTTTTTTTTTTTGATTATTTTGTGTGATTATTTTATTATTGTGCGAGAATAAAAATAACAAACATCATGCTAGTTGCAAGAAATAACAATAGTAAAAAGAATGACTTAGTTTTCTATGAATAGTTTATGGATATCATTGATAGGGTCAAGTTCATCAGGAGTCATGAAATGCTCCTCTTAAAATTGGAAGTGGTTTTTCAAGAATTTGACAAAGTGTGGTATGGTAATATGATCTACTTCAGACTCTTACTTGTAAAAATAAAGTTCATGGCAATACTCTCGATACAACATAGCTCTAGGAACTCTATTCCATATTTTTTATCCGTAAGAACAACTTCTTGATCCTCTATACAAGATAGAAACTTATGTACTACAACTGCGTTCTCAAGGTATTCCTCAAAGGTGTACAATTCTGAAGACACAAGTGCTCTTTTATCTGCTAACCACCTATGGCAAGCTCTATGAAGTTCATGATACAAGGTTACCTGATTAGGATCCAGGATTCTATCTAGGACAAACCTCTTAATTTGCCTAAGTTCTACATATTTGGATTCTATAATACCTAATCTCCTATCAAGTTCGTCCCACAAAGGTTGGGCTCTATTTGTTTGAGGTACTCTAAGTACAGAAGTAATCTCTATGGCCGTTAATTGATTTTCAACATTTATGGTGACATCTCGTCTTCTATTATAATCTACCATCTAAATATGATATGCAAATTTAACTATTTGTCTAATGATTCTAGATGTTCTTTAACAATGTGTTTTTTTTTTGTTTTTTCTATTTTCAAAAGGTGTTTTAGTTCACGTCAGTTTCACCAAAAATGTATCGCCCAAATTTTTCGCACCCTTACCTTCAAGCTAAAGGATCCGTGCCCGAAAGGGGGATGCGAGAAGGATGGGACAATACCTCGGATGGAGAGGCCCTTTGAAGGTTGCGCCTCTCGGGGGAGGGGTATAAGGGTGAATTTTCGACGGATGGTGGGGTTCACCAGGAAAATTTGAGTGGCAGTTTCCACACCTAGGTCGAGAATAGGTTTGATGTGTTCATTTTATGTTCAATCATTCAGATTCCTAGGTTGGCCAAAATGAATCTAAGCTATTCTATATGAAATTTATAGTTTATATGCAGACAATAAACATAAATGAATCCTAAATATAGGGAATATCTAAAGTGGAGAAGATTGCACCTGATTTTTGATGTCTGATGAAGATTCTAAAGCTTGTAGGAGTCCAGATCATTCCGGATATGACAGGATCATCTGTAATTGTACAGAATCGTCTAGATCACATGAGATCATATGAGATCAGTCAAGATCATCAACGACCTGACGAATTCGTCAAACAAATTCGCCAAAAACCTACAATCATGAAAATAGACACCAAAAATAAAAAATACAATTGCAAGAATGATACAAAATGATAGAAATAAGAGTGTAAATGCTTAAATGATAAATCTAGATATCTAATCAAATGAGATGTAATGTTTTAATAATTAATTTTGAATTTTATCATGCAAATATGCTAAATGGGGTGAACTCCAGGATGTAGAACAGAAGTAAATTAAAATAATGCACAATTTAAATAAGAAAAGGGATAGAAAATGCAAAATCAGGGCTCTGATTGCCCCCAATCTAAACTGCAATCAAAATCATCTGCAATCGTACGAGATCGTCGTTGATCTCATCAGGATCGTCTAAAATTGTGGTTGAATCGCCTACGATGATCCGAGCTTCCTCTAACTGAAATACAATGAGATCCAGCAATAAAAATTGAAAACACAAATGCAAATAGTGGGGAATAGGATATTCTAATACAACAAAAGCTAAGATTGCAGGGAAATGATCAGCCAGGAAGCCAGGCAGGGGGATAAATTGATAAAATCTCAATTTATATAGGATTAGGGGAAGGTTAGGAGGTTGGGGATCATCCCAATCTGAGAGATCTCCAACGTAGGAATATCCAACCGCATAGACATGCTTTTGCCCGAGTTGAAGAGGTTGTTGAAACAGAAGCTAATTATGAAAATTTGGTTTTGGGACGAAATCATCTGGACGTTCTATTCCAGATGAATTCATCCGATTTGGAATGATATCATCATATCGACGACGATATTGTCCAATGGTCAAAACAAATTCTAAAAATGGTGCAAAAAATGAGGTGAGTAGTTAACGGGCGGTTTTAGGGTTAAAATTCAAATTTTTATCTTTTACTAAGGGTTTAACTGCGCCAATTTTAGGGTGCTACAATGAGGCAGATTTGTGGTAAGTCTTTGTGAAGTATTTTTGAGAATATTGGACAAGTTCTAGTAAAAACTTGTTGAGTATATTTGAGGTAAGTCTTTGAGAAGACTTGTGGACATATTGGTGTGAACTTTTGTGAAAGCTTATAATACAGTTGTGAGGATAAATATTGAGAGTAGATTGGACAAGTTCTAGTGAGAACTTATTGAGCAGATTTGAGGCAAGTCTTTGAGAAGACTTGTGGATAGATTGGTGTGAGATTTTGTGGAAGCTTACAATACAGATTTGAAGACAAATATTGAGAGTAGATTGGACAAGTTCTAGTGAGAACTTGTTGAGCATATTTAAAGCAATTCTTTGAGAAGACTTGTGGACATATTAGTGTGAGCTTTTGTGGAAGATTACAATACATATTTTAAGATAGATATTGAGATCATATTGGACAAGTTCTAGTGAGAACTTGTTGATCATATTTGAGATGTCTTTGAGAAGACTTAAGAGCAGAGTTGATTGAGTTATTTGTTCAAACCTTGAGTTAAGGTTTGGAGCAGATCTAGCAGATTTGATTTGTGATTGAGTCAAGCTTTGTGTTAAGGCTTGAGGATAGAGATTAAGAATATTTGTGCTAAACTTAAGGACTATGTTTAGTGCATATTTGAAGACATATTTTGGTGTAGAATTGAGGATATATTTGTACAAAACTAGAGATAGAGATTGAGCAAATTTGTACTAGATCGAAGGACTATGTTTAGTGCAAATTTGAGATAGAGCTGAGAGCAAGCTTTGGAGGTGATAGAGTATAGATGACAACAATATATAGTGGATAGAGGTCCATTAACGAGAGTAGTGAGGACAAGTATTCTGAGTGAGTACATGATTCTTTAGTGGATAGAGATCCATAAGCTAGTGTATTGGAGGCAACAGTTCTTCTAGAATATCACCAGCCAAAGCAGAGGAGAAAGAAGTTCTCCTATGGACAAATATCCATGAACCAGCTAAGGATATTGGTGTCTCCTATGGATAGAAATCCATGAAATTGATTAGGGGATTGTTGTCTCCTTTGGATAGAGGTCCATAAACATTGTAATAGGGAAAGGATTCCCAAGATATTTGTTGAGAAAATTTTAGTGAAAGAGTTTCTCTGTGGAGTAGCCCATATTAGGTGAACCATGTTAAATTGGTGTCTCTATTGTGTGTGATGATTTGTGCATTGCTTTGGTTACTACTATTGATATTTCCATTTATTGTATTGGTTAATAGTGTTTGGTAAAGAAAAGTAAAAAGTGGTCTTATACTGTTCACCCTCCCTCTTAGTATAAGTTTGTGTTCTTCATATTAGTATGTACCAAATAATGTAATATACTCTAACACCCCTCTATATTACATTATTTGGTTGTTGAATACTTTAGTCTTCAATATGGATCTTCATGTAGTTCTATAATTTGTACTCTCCTTTGCTTTCTTTATTCTGCTCCTTGTTTGTGTCTTGTTCAAGCAAGTAGTTAGTGTCTTTATAAAATGCTATCATTGCTAAGAGATATTTAACTTCATGTTCCTATGTAGGTTCTAGTTCTTGAATTTCTTGGATCCTATGAACTAAATTCCCTTTTTTATTCCCTTTTTGATATTGCAATTGAGGATAATTTTATTGATTCTATGAAGGATATGGATGCTAAAATTTTTGCTAATGTCAACTACACTAATTTTGATATTGTCTTGGTTGGAATGGCTTGTTTGGTTGGCTTCCATGATTTTTTTTATTCCCTTGATACTAATTTCTAGGATTGAATCTGCAATAGTTGGTACTATGTCCTTTCTTATTGTAGACTTGACAATTCAATTATTACATGGTTTTTCAAAGTATATTACATTATTTGGTACATGTTAATTTACCACCTTGGCTACATTATTAGATTAGGAGTTTATATTATGTTAAGTAGTTACTTGGGAGAGAAGTAATAAATGCACAAGTGTTAGAATATTCAATGATGTAAATATGCATGTAGTTAACATGTACATGAGTCCCTAGAATAGGAAGAATAAGTGTCCTTAGTTAGGTGTGCATGTGCACAAGTATCTATCATGCAGAATGCACATGTGTCCTTAGGGTAGGAAAGTGAAGAGTTACATACTAGTATATATATGTGTGACCATGCATTGTAATGGGTGTGAAGCATGCATTGCTCATGGCATTCACTAGTAGTGAAATCTATCATATTGTATCAAGTTTCAAATTTTTCATTAATATACATGAATGGCTATTGCATGAGTGATTACATAAGCTTTTCATGTTATCTACTTACTTATTTGTGAGCCAATATCATAGTTAAAACAATTTTTGCTTATTTCAACACTTGTGGTTGCATTTCCTTTAAGTTTATAGCTTCAAAAGCTAATAGTGGTATCAGATCACTAGGTAGATCAATAGGAAGAACCATAAGAAATATTGAAGAGAAGTTGAAGGAGAAGGCTAGGAAATCCTCATTGAGGAGTATCAAGAGAAATTCCTGATAGTGAAGAATTTGGGATAATTGTCACCATCTGACAACAAGCCCAAGGGAAAATATTTGGCAAGAATTTTACCAAATATTTTTTGTGGAGATTTGAAGCTACAAAGTCACAGTTTTAGGAGCAAAGTAATTAGGAATGAAAGTTGTAAAGTTAAGGTAGCAAATAGGTAAACTGTTTAACAAAAAAAAATCACCAAAAGAAGGTCAAAAGGTATGCAAAATTGGTGATTTGTAGAATCATTAAATATGGTTTCAATTTTAAAACATCTTGAAAGCATCATTATAAGGTTGTATAAGGAGGAAAATCTAGTATCTTCATGCCAAGGAAGTAGGTTTCATTGATGTTTAATCAAAACAACAAAATTTGAATCTAAAGCTAGTGTGATAAGGAGTAGAAAAAAGTGTATATCATCTTGCATAGTTAAAAGTACAATTTTTTCTTCAAATCCATTGGTGAAGGGGACACATAAAGATACAACAAAGTCTATCTCCAAGAAACACAATCAAAGTTGTATCCCGGTAGTAAAAGCATCTTAGGACACAATCTCTATTTTGTCCAATTAACTGCATTGGAAGTAGCTTTGTTGACACTTAGACAAGCCTCTAGTTCTACCCATGCAATTACACTAACTTGCACCATTGCAAGTATTCCATTCAACTCAAATATCCAACATGGAAGTCATCATAGGTTGCAAGGCAAACTCAACAAGCCTAAGGAGGAGGTACATCAAACTACAACACAAACTAGCAAGTGTGAATTGATTTCAAAGAAAGTTTAATCACTACCTAAATCCACCACATAGTCTTGGTCGACACTCAACTAAAGAGTTAGAGGAATAAGATATTTCTACCTCAAAGCATTGGAGAATAGCTATCATTTATTTTTCATAGATGCATTGGAAATAAGTGCTATGAACAAGCATTGAGAAATGAGACTCAATTTATTGAATAACCTCATGAAATTAGGGCAAAGTGGTGAAATTCTTACACCGTGTTCCATACAATCAAGTAGAAAATAACCACAAAACAAAGGATAACTCGAGCACTAAGCAAAAGAGGAATACTTGGACATAATTTGTATAATGCTCTTGAAGGAGTATTGATCACAAGTTAGAGATGTTTAAGGAAAAAATAACTCTTCTAATGCCACTTATCATTTGGTGTTGGAAGAAGGTGTAGTAGAAGTGTTTGGAAGGAGTTAGACAATGCATGTGCCACTTGGAACTATTTGTCTTACACAAAATTCTATTCCAAAGAGATGCCCTTAAAATAAGTGCTTGTATATCACTCATAAATATGAAGCCAATTTGAAGATAAAAGAAGTGAATTTAAGGTAGCACATAAGACTCTAAGGTGGTGTAGAGATCGAGGAGTAAGAACACAGTGAGTGCATCAGTTTGAAGGAAAGTGTTCATGCTAGCATATTGATATTGAAGAAGAGCACACAACATGATGATGAAGGGGAGTGAGAGGTCTACATAGCACCTTAAATTTGATAAGGAGTCAACCACTATTAATTTGGATGAATTCGAGTTGATTACAGGGAGCTTACAAGTCAGAATTAAGCACTTGAAAGGTGAGAATTATTCTTAGAAATATTGGAAGTTTATTAAGGTTGATATCAACTAAGTTATATACTCTAGGATATTGAATATTAGGAGTAATAAGGAGTGAAAATAAATCCTAGAAAGCACATTGATTACTTTGAGAAGGAAGTAGAAAATAGAAGCATTAAATTTTTTATTATTATTGCTTCAAACATTTTCAAACCATAAACAAGGAGACATAAATTTAATTTGTAAATATTTAGTCTTTCTAAATTTCTAACTTGGGAGATACAAGGAATCCTAATCCAAATTAAAATCATAGAAATTTAGAATCTACATTATACAAATAGAAGTTAAAACTTAGAAGTTGATTGTATATCTCTATCCCATGGAGTAGTCCGACTGCAATGGCCTTCTTAGGGAGTCTCATTTAAAACCCAAAGAAACTTAGAGAAAATCCAATCTATACATTTAAAACTAGAGAATTGGAGAATATGGATTATTGGTATATTGATTTAGGAGCAAGCAAACATATGATTGCAAAAAAAACACTGGTTTGACTCTCTACAAGAAAATTTTGAAAAACTAGTTGCCATTGCAGATAGCAAAACTTATGAAGTAAGAGGAATTGGAAATATTCTTATCAATATAATGAATAGAAAAGGGATAATTAACAATGTATTATATATCCTTGGAATAACCACCATTCTTCTTTCAGTTTCTCAACTCATGGATCAAAACATAAAAGAAGAATTCAAAGTGATTAATGGTAGAAAACAATGTCATATTCTCAAACAAGGGAAAAATATTGCTTTAGGTTCATATAAAACTAGTTTATTTATTTTGGACACTAATACACATTCAACATTCTCAGTTCAAACTTTAGATCTATGGCACAAACACTTGGGACTGTTAGAGTAATATTCCATTAACTTGGGATACTTACCATTTACTCCACTAGGTAAAAGAGTATTTACATTTATCTTTTACTATCTAGATATTTATTCTTCTATCCTAGGTTAATCTCTAAATATCCTAGGTTAGTGGTTTGGTTAGACTTCTCTACCTAGGTTAGTGGTTAGCATCACACAACTCCCTACTCTATTGTTAGAGGGTAGTTAGCACTATTTCCTAATGTTGTTAGTTAGTCTATTTATTTAATCATAGACTTTCTATTGTAATCGTTGGTTGATTAATTGATCATTGTATTTCCACTCACTCACTTGATCACATTGGTATCATCACAGCCGGGTGGCCTAATACGAGCTTCGCTCATTCCACCCGACCTGGACCTGGCATGGTCTTCGAGGGCCCTATTGGCCCTCAGGACCTGCATAGATCCCTAGATGACTACTAGGCAACTGGGCCCGCAGGAAAACCTCATCGAGCAACCACGAGAGAGGGCCCATAGGCCCACGTCCCCAGGCAACCATGAGAGCAGGCCCATAGACCTCGATAGTTCTGATAGTACTTTGCTATCTGACCTGTCAGGCCTGAAAGTAGGCTAGAGCCCGCAGCACAAGGCCTGGGTCTTGAGGGTAGGAGGCCCTTCGATTATCGACAGCCCCTAGTGCTACCCCCGTAGGGTCCAGAACATAGCTCGGAGGGCAGGCGCACCCTACCAGGCCCCTAATGCTACCCCCATAGGGTCCAACACACAATCGAGAGGGTAGGCGTGCCCTCCCAGGCAGAGACCGGACCCAACCCGAGGGCAGGAGCGCCCTCGGGTCTGACCCCCACTGACAGGGGACATCCCTGTCAGGGGATCTGACCACCACTGATAGGGAAATCCCTATCAGATCTTCGATGATCGAGATCTGAGAGGGTAGGTGTGCCCTCTGATCCCTAGTGATCGGTGCCCTTTGATCCCTGACAACTGGATCAGGCACCCTACAAATGTGGACCATCCTGAGAACAAATCCTGAGAACAATCACAGCTAGGACCCACATGTGCTCGGGCATAGATCTCGAGGCACTGACTCAGACCTACCACTAGACAGGACATGTGGTAGGCTGACGTGACCTCGGGCATAGAACCTGAGGTGCTGACATGGCACTACCACTAGATTCGACCTGGACCGAACATGTGGTGAACATCCACTGACCCTGGCATGCACACCGAGGTACTGGACTTGACCTAGACCAGACATGACACATGGCGGATAGCCACTAGACGAGGACTGGACCAGACACGACACGTGGCGGACAACCACTGGATGAGGACGAACACGGTGGACAGCCACTAGAAGAGGACGGATGCGACACGTGGCGGACAAGCCATGTGTCACCGGACCTGACACGAGGGTGACACGTGGTGGACTGGCCACGTGCCCCCTGACCCGACTAGCCGTGACGTGGCGGCAAACAAAAGGTCAAAGAAGGACTCCGATTTCCCGCAGGCAATCGAGTCCTTATAGGGGCTAAGTCATTTTTAAATGACTTACATGCGCCTTCACGGTGCATGTGGGACTAAAGTCCCAAAAGCTTTTTTAAAAAAGCTTTAGAGCACGTCACGCGCTCCAAGCCCTAGGGAGGGGAGGCTTCAAGATGAAGTCTCCTCCCCCATATCTCCGTCGGGCTAGCTAGCGTGACTAGAGGTTTAGCCCTCGCCAAGGCATGGATCGACAGGGAGGTCGGGAGTTCGACTCCCGTCGGGGCCAACCTTTTTTTGCTAAAATGCGGGTGGAGGAATGGACCAAGTAAAAACAAAGGGTAAATTTTTTTATTTTTTTTGTAAATTTTTTTATTTTTAATCATTTTTTTTAATAATTTAATACCTTTTGTCTAAAAATCAATTTTTTTTTAATATTACATTGATTTTTTTACAAAATTAAATTTTATTATTAATTAAATAATGATTAGCTTTATTAAAATTTTGCATTAAAATAGAGAATTAAGGATTTTTTTTTGCAAACAAATCAAGAAGAGCTTTTGTTTTCTCCACGAGGGGATATAAGACATAGAAGAGCAATTTTTTTTTGCAAATAAGAAAACCCTAAACTCTTCTCAACCTTGTTAATTTAGCATACAATAAAGGTTCAAACATGAATCCTTTTTTGCCAAATTGTAACACAAGGAGACCCAATTTTTTTTGTAAAATTCAAAGGCAAAGTGTGCATTTGTTTTCTCCAAGGGGGGATATAAGACATAAAATTGCACATTCTTTTTTGCAAAAATTTGAGAAGTAATTGTAACCTTTGGTCCATCAAAAACTAAGTCGTGTGTCGACTAGTTCTGGAAGCCTTCCAAATGCGGGTCGTGTGTCGACTTGTCTTGGAAGGAGTGCTCAAAATTGTTAATTTTGCAAAATTAAGGGGAGAAGACAACATTGTACTTCTTTTGCAAAATTGGAAAACAAAGTAGGAGACATAAAAATATCATTTTTTGCACAACACAAAACACACATTTTGTTGCAAAAATTAAAAAGGTGCATTTTCGATTTTACTCGACACCTTTATTGGCAAATTAGGTGCATTTTCGGTTGCATCCGACACCTAGGTGATAAGAATTTTGTGGGCATTCTTGTTTGATTATTGCATTATTTCTTTTGCAATTATAAGTCATATAATCAAGAACATCCAAACCTCAAAATTTCACAAATTTGTGTAAATCCTTGCACAGATTTAAAGCCAAAATTACTTGATATTCTCTCCTAAATCATCAAAACCCCTAATTCACTCTTATTTGTTTGGCTTAATTTCCTCAAACTTTTCATCCTTCTTGAAGGGAGTTAAGGCAGGTGCCATTAAATATCTGTTTGAGTGAATTATATTTTGGTACTCTTTTAGGGTAATCAAAAGAAAGAACAAGTTTTTTGAAAATAAGGAACCTTAAAAGTTGCAATCCTTTGCACTAAGGGGGGATAATTCCTTTCTTCCTTCAAACATCGATTTTGATAAGAGGGAAATAAAACTTGTAAAGGCAATCAGAAAAGTCCAAGTCATCCACATTAAAACTTTTCTTTTAGACTTCATAATAGCAATCATGCTTGAAGTACTTACAATAAGAAAGGACAAATTGGTGAACTTTTTTGATCAAATTGCCTAGAAAGCATAGTTTTGCACAAATTGTAAAAATGAAAACCATGACACCATTCAGTGTTGGTTTCAAAACAAGCAAAACTAAAATGGCAAAGGCACATCACAGAAGCCATCTTTCTAGTGAAGTGTCTCATACTGATTCTGTTTCTGGTTCAAAGATAGCACAAGGAGTGCTAAATTGCTAAAATAGTTTTGTAGAGGGAAAACACATGAGTCCCTTGGGCAAAAGCACCATTTTCTCTCACTCTTCTTTTAGGCTTCATAAATAGCATAAGTTTTTTGTTTGAAGACCTTGCAATAAGGGGTGCTTGTACCTCTTTTAGGCTTCATAAATAGCAAATTCTAGGTGTTTGAAGTACTTGTAACAAGAGGAGCGATTTTTTGTGATGTAAAATTGTCTAGGAGGCAAAATTTGTAAAATCCTTCACAATACTCTTGAGTTGCATATTTTTTGCAATTGAGGGGGAAATCCATTTCTTTTCTTCACTCATTTTTGTAAATAGGGAAGATGACTTATAAGGGTGCATTTTTGGCTTTGACCGACACCTTAGTCACACTTCCTTCAGAAATTAATTACACTATGTTTTGCAACAAGAAGGGGGAACTTATAAGGGTGCATTTTTGGCAACGACCGACACCTTAGCTACCTTATCTTTTGCAAATTCATATTGTAAATGAATGAACCTTGTATGAAGTGATCTATTCTACTACACCTAGCGATTGCAGTGGTTGGTTACCCATGCAAATCGGTTGGATGATGTGATTACCATAAGGACATTCGTTGGCGTGAAGACATAGTGAGGAATGACCCACTTTTTGCTTAGGAGCAGCCAGAGCACTATGACAGAGCAAAGAACCAACAGATCAACATCTTCTTCACTGTATTGGGGCAGTTATATACTTTTCCCAAATATTGTTGTATTAGAGGGATATGTATGTATTACCCAAATAATGTAATAAGGGGGGATGTTAGAGTAATATTCCATTAACTTGGGATACTTACCATTTACTCCACTAGGTAAAAGAGTATTTACATTTATCTTTTACTATCTAGATATTTATTCTTCTATCCTAGGTTAATCTCTAAATATCCTAGGTTAGTGGTTTGGTTAGACTTCTCTACCTAGGTTAGTGGTTAGCATCACGCAACTCCCTACTCTATTGTTAGAGGGTAGTTAGCGCTATTTCCTAATGTTGTTAGTTAGTCTATTTATTTAATCATAGACTTTCTATTGTAATCGTTGGTTGATTAATTGATCATTGTATTTCCGCTCACTCATTTGATCACAGGGACATACTAGTATATCATCTATAAATGAAATGTGTAGATATCAAATGGTAGATGGAATACCAAACCTATCTTTAGAATCTACTATTTGTCCATAATTTTTAGTAGGAAAACAACATAGAATTCCTTTTGAACTTCAACAATGTAGAACTCAAAAACCATTAGAATTGATATATACAAATTTATGTGGACCAATGAATATCGCTAATATTGGAGGTCATAAATATTTTCAATTATTTATCGATGATCACACCAAGAAAATGTGGGTGTACCTCATGAAGTATAAATAAGAGGTATTTAGTCATTTTAAACAATTCAAACTTCAAGTAGAAAAATAATCAGGAAAGACTATAAAAGCCCTTCATTTAGATAGCGAAGAAAGAAGAAATACGTCAATAATGGAAATGGTGAGATGCATGTTAAAATAAGTTCATCTTGATCATAAATATTGGAAAGAAGTAGTTCAGACAGTAGTATACATACAAAATAGACTTCCCACTAGAATACTCAAACATGTTACACCAAAAGAAGCTTGGTTAGGATTGAAACCAAACATTGGAAAATTGAATTTTTTTTTATGCAAAGCTTATATGCATATCCCAAAACAAAAAAAATATGAAATTAGATGACAAAAATATGTCCAAAATATTTGTTGGGTATGATGATGAATCCATAGGGTACAAAATAATATATCCAAGTACAAAGAAGGTATATATAAATAGAGATGTGATTTTTGATGAAATACATAAGGCCAATGATGAAAAACAAAGTAAGGATACAAAGGTCATATTAAATTTTTTAGAGGAAGAATAAAAAAGTATAGATATGGAGTTAGAATATCATGATGAAGAAAGTGAACATATAGAATCATCCATAATTCCCCAAATGAAGGATCCTATATGGTATAGAGATACACTCAAAGGATCAAACATAGAATAAATACCAAATATTACTACCACCAGACCTTAAAATCACAATCAAAATAGAATGAATAAAGAATTACTAACTACATCAGAAGAACCAACATCAACATCTCAAGACCTAAGTCAATCACATTGGATGGCAACTATGGAATCAGAACATTCATCTCTACAAAAGAATAAAACATAGAATTTAGTAGAGTTACCTCTAGGTAAGAAAGTTGTGGGTTGCAAAAGGATTTACAAAATTAAATATAAAGCAGATGATGCACTTGAAAAATACAAAGTTTGGTTAGTATCCAAACGATATACTCAGGAAAAGAGAATTGACTATGAAGAGACATTTGCACCTACAACCAAAATGACCACTATCAAAACAATATGTGCATTAGCAGCTCATCAGGGTTGGAAAATTCATCAAATGGATGTAAAAAGTATTTTTCTCAATGGAGACTTAGAATTCTACATATCAAAACCAGAAGGATTTATTTTTAAATGAAAAGAACTTAAAGTTTAGAAATTGAAAAAATCCTTATATGGTCTAAAATAAGCTCCTAGGTATGGAACATTAAAATTAATAATCTGTTACAACATAATTTTAAACAAAGTATGTTATATCCAAGTCTATATACAAGGAAAAATGATATACTAATCCTTATAGTATATATTGATGATATGGTGATCACTGAAAGTTTTAAAAAATTAATAGGTGAGATAAAAAAGGATCTAGAGAAAGCTTTTGAGATGACAGATTTATGATTGATGAATTATTGTCTTGGTCTAGAAATTCATCAAAAATGAGATAATATTACTATTTCACAATCAAAATATGCAAATGATTTACAATAAAAATATAAAATGAATAAGTGTAAACCCAAGGACACACCCATGGAACAAAGGATTCAGTTATCTAGAAATGATGGAACACCTTTAGTTTCAACTACAAGGTATCAACAATTGATTGGAAGTCTTATGATTTAACAAATACTTGACCTGATTTAGTCTTTGCCATAAATTATCTTTCAATATTTATGCAAGAACCAAGATAGAGTCATTAGAAAGCTACAAAAATAATATTACAATATGTTAAGAAGTCTACAGACTATGGACTAGCTTATATGAAGAATGTTTTTATTTTTGTCTATAGGGTTATTCAGATTCTGATTATGCTGATTCTATTGATGATAGAAAATCTATTTCGGGATACATCTTCTATCTTGGATCAATACCAATATCTTGGCACAGTAAGAAACAACAAGCAATAGCACAATAATCCATTGAAGTAGAATACTATGCAACCATATATACAACTTGTGAAGCATTGTGGTCATAATACATATTATTTGACATGGGAGTCAATCAACCACCAGCTCTAATGCATTGTGATAATCAAGGAGTACTAAATCTAATCAAAAATCCAATTGTACATGAATGAACCAAGCATATTGAAGCACAATATCATTTTATTCAAGATCATTTCCAGAATTATCATATCATATTGAAATGCGTTCCTACAGAAGAACAACTAGCAGATATATTTACAAAATATCTAGGTACAAACAAATTTTATATTTTTAGATATTGTCTATGCAGCTCAAGTAGAAGATAAAATCCAAGGCCACTTGATGAATGAAAACAAATACAAAGATCCATATTGAAGACTAAAGTCTTCAATAACCAAATAATGTAATACAGGGGGTGTTAGAGTATATTATATTATTTGGTACATGTTAATGTACCACCTTGGATACATTATTATATTAGGATTTTATATTATGTTAAGTAGGTACTTGGGAGAGAAGTAATAGATGCACAAGTGTTAGAATGTGCAATGATGTAAATGTGCATGTAGTCCACATGTACATGAATCCTTAGAATAGGAAGAACAAGTGTCCTTAGTTAGGTGTGCATATTCACTAGTGTCTATCATGCAGAATGCACATGTATCCTTAGGGTAGGAAAATGAAGAGTCACATACTAGTATATATGTGTGACTATGGATTGTAATGGGTGTAAATCATGCATTTCTCATGGCATGCACTAGTAGTAAAATCTATCCATATTGTATCAAGTTTCAAAATTTTCATGATTTTACATGAATGGCTATTGCATGAGTGATTACAAAAGTTTTTCATGTTATCTACTTACTTATTTGTGAGCCATTATCATAGTTACAACAAATTTTACTTATTTCAACACTTGTGGTTGCATTTTATTTAAGTTTATAGCTTCAAAAGCTAACATGGTCTTCATCATTTTGAGGATGAGATAACATTTCCCTATGGATTATCCTTTGAAACTAATGCATTGTTAGTCATTTCATATTTAACTATATTTTCCACCTCATATTCTTCAAGAATATTGATTAACTCATAAAAATATGTATCTGTACTTAGAATTTATAAATATGTAACTAAATTCTTGTAGTTGTCTTGAAGTGCTCTCAGGTTACTTGAACAAGAAACTTATATTCAACCTTTTATCCTAAGGTTAATAATTTTCCTTTTATATCCGCTAATTTCCTTAGGAATAGTTCTATACTTTCACTAAATTTAAATTTAAAAGAATGTAATTGCGTTTGAATATTTAAGATAGTAGCTTTATTCTTCCCTTCAAATATTTTGGCTAAGATTTTCCATGCTTTTGTAGATGTTCCTGCTGAACTAATGTAGGGTTGTATTTAATCTGTAATGGAAAAAGTTATTATTATTAATGCTTTTATTTTATTTTCTTCAAAATTTTGAATCTCACTATCACCTGAAGTAGGTTTATCTTTTGTTCCTTTGACTATATCCCAAAGTTTTTCAACTATCAGAATTGCCCTTATTTTGTTTTTCCATGACGAGTAATTTGGAACTCTAAGCAGTTGAGATTCAATGAGAATGAATTTCTTTGTTGTCATGATGATATTTGTAGACTACCTTATACCTCCCTAGTTTCAACCTTGCTAAGAACTTTTCAATTTTACAAGTTTTATAAAATGCCTTCTATCTTGCAAGTGTTTGAATGCACTATGAGTCTTGATAGTATGCTCAGATTTCCTAATTTGATTTGAGTTTCTTTTGTCTCCCTAATGTTCAACTTCACTTTCTTGCCTTATTTATCCCTAATTATTAGTAAGTAGAAAGCTAAAGATAAACGATGATGCATCTTCAAGTTTTAATAAGGTTCTTTTCCTTCAGGACCTTTTAGTTGGATTAATATCTCATAAATTAGCATGAGAGACCAATGTAAATTGCAATTTCCAACTTTCAAGCAATTAATTATTTTGCTTCCTTAACCTTCAATTTTCAATGGTTCATTATTTTGAATTCCAAGAAACTAAAGTTTGATGTAGTATTCCTGTTAGCATAAATTCATATTCCATTCTTGGCATGTTAAAAGAAGCGCTCGTAGGCGCTCTCCAATTCTGGTTTCTAACCACCTAAGTGGTTAGAACAGTTTGTAACCGCATGTATGTTTCTATATCTGAAGATTAATGAGAAGATCATATTGCTTGGTACAATTCTTCATGGCATTAGAGCTACGGACAGGAGCAGACCAAAGACAGGAGACACGCGGACCAAGCAACCGAAGACAGGAGACACGACCCTGACGGACCAAGGGCGACAGACCACAACAGAAGCGCGACAGACACCAGACACCGACTGGGACAACAGAAGCGCGACAGACACCACAACAGAAGCGCGACAGACACCAGACACCGACTGGGACAACAGAAGCGCGACAGACACCGACGGACAACGCAGCAGAAGCAAGTGGCTCGTGGATGGTTCGGCGGGAGGGAGGCAAAAGGACGGGGACGGGGTGGTTGCCCGAAGGCAATCGAAAGCTTTAGTGGCTTTCGACGTTTTTAAGCCCCCCCACATCGGTCGCACAGACCATGTGGGATATATTTTTTTTCCCTAAATCCATCGCCCTCACGTTTTCAATATCACCAGCGTGCAAGTTCTTTCCCGTCGGGCTCTCTGGCTCAGGCGGTAAGATTGTTTCTTGTTTGGCGGAAGGTCTCCAGTTCCAATCCCTGCGGGGAATTTTTGACACCCGTACTTGTTAATTTGACGCATTTCATGTTTCGGTGACGGCGGAACATGTGGTTGACGCCCAGCGTGTCCCAGTGACGGCGGGCTTTGATTTTTTGACGCCCCGAATGACACAGTGACGGCGGCAGATTCTAGTTGACGCCTGTCATTTTGTTTTTGACGGCTGCATACATTGACGGCTGTTTCTCATTGACGGCTGCATACTTTGGAGGAAGCTTTAAGGTATTTTTTGCAACAAATTTCTTGTTCTCTTTGCAACTTGAAAGGGGGGAAATCCATTTTTTTCCTTACAAAATTGTCAGACAAAGGGGGGAAATCAAGCTATTTGGCAGACAGAATTTTGCTAGAATAAAATAGGTGCTAAAAATTTGTGGGCATTTATGATTGTTATTTTTTGCATTTAAATATTCTGTTTTCTTGCATTATCAATCATAAATTACAAATATAAGACCCCAAATTTATACCCTATTTGTGCAATTTATTGCACAACAGCGTTCGGTATTTGAGATACCTCTGGTCCACACTTACAGGTAATGTTGTCGTGCTTTGGACTACTGTATTCGCCGCCTAATATAGCTGCAACAACGACGTCTGAGCTTGTTCTCTATAAATCGTCGGGGAGAAATAAGGCAAACCATGTTTTTTATTTCTCATTTCATACCCACATCGTGATTGTTGTTAGGCGTAAATCCTGACGAAAGCTCTTTTTCCAAAGTGTTTAGGGGAAGTTACGCCCCACGCATGCGGAATAAAACTTTCTATGGTAGGTGTCATTAACAACACGATGCCCTTTCAGTATCGCCTATGGTCAATATATTGTGCTTCTCATATGTACTTATAGTCTCCCTCTCGTAAGGGCGAGTACATATTGAGTAGTATACTGTTCCTATATACCTATAGTTTCCCTCACGTAAGGGCGGGTGTATATTGAATGGTTACAATATAATGATCTGGCAGGTATAAAGAAAGGGAGACCAATTGGTGATATAAGGAACCTTCATAATGGCCACAATTCATAAATATCTCTCAGATTCCCAATTGTTGAAAGGTCCTAATTTTGTTCCATGGAAGACAAAAATGAAAGCCATACTTCAGTTGGAAGATTTATGGAATGTAGTGAATGGCACTGAAAAACGTCCTCAAACAACAGGAACAGATCAAGATGATTGGGATAAGAAAGACCAGAAGAGTCTTGTATTTATCTTACTTGCTACCACAGATGAGGTGCAGCCTCATATTTGTGATGCAAAAACTAGTAAGATAGCTTGGGATGCTTTGCTCACAGTATATGAAGGGAAAAATCAATCCACTATTCTCCATCTTCAAACTCAACTACATAATCTCAGTATGAGTTCTGGAGAAACAGTTGACATATTCCTATGTAGAGTGGCAGATTTGAAAGCAAAATTGAATGCTATGGGAAAACCTGTGGATGATGATATCTTGAATTCTGTTATCTTGAGAGCATTACCAAGTTCCTATAAGATGTTGATCACCTCTCTCAATGTTTCTGGAAGACAAGTCTCATTTGTGGAACTGGTAAACTTGCTTCAGACTGAGGAGGCAACTCAGGTCCAGAAAGATGACATGCCAGATAATGCTCTCTCCACACAACAGAGTGGTAAACAACAAGGGCAGTTTCAAAAAGGAGGTGGTTCCTCCAAAGGAAAAGGAAAGCAATCTCAGCAAAAAGATACAAAATATTGCAAAATTTGTGATATGAATAACCATGACACCAACAGATGTTGGTTCAAAAACAAGCAACAAAATGAAAGAGGTTCCCAAAAGAAGGGCAAGCACAAGAAAAAATACTATAAGCATAAGCAGTCTAAAGGCCATGTTGCTTATGCTTGAATCCAACTCAGACTCACATTCTCCCGAGTCCGATTCAGACTCTGACTCTGAACGAGCACATAAGGTACTCATGACTCATACATCGTCTTCCCAGATAGATGTTGTATGGTATATTGATTCAGGAGCAAGCAAACACATGATTGGGGATAAATCTTGGTTTGATACGTTTGTTGAAAAAGAGGGTAAGCCAGTCACAATTGCTGACAATCAGGTCTATCAAGTAAAAGGAGAAGGGGATATTTCTGTGTCTCTTCCTGATGGTAATTGTCAAATTGAAAAGGTCCTCTATGTTCCAGGATTAGCCAATAATCTGCTTTCAGTCACACAAATGTTGGATAGAAACATGGAAGTTGTGTTTCGAGTTGTCAATGGCCAGAAAAGATGTTTTATCACACACAGCGGTAAACATGTAGCAACTGGGTCTTACAAACATGGCTTGTTTATCCTCGATGCTATTTCCACTTCCCATGTTGCTTTGGCTGCAACTACAAAAGAGGCTACCTCTCTCTGGCATCGGCGTTATGGGCATCTCAGTTCTGGATACTTGCTTGAATTACACAAATATGAGATGGTGAAAGGTCTTCCGCCCCTCTCATCTATCTTGCCAGTTTGCTCGGATTGCTTAGCAGGGAAGCAACATCGAGTGCCTTTTGAAGCAAGCTCGTCTCGAGCTGCAAAACCTTTAGAGCTGGTACATACCGATCTGTGTGGTCCTATGCCAACCAGCTATGGCGGGAAAAAGTATTTTCAACTATTCGTTGATGATTACTCACGAAAGATGTGGGTTTTCTTTCTTCAGTTGAAATCAGAAGCACTTCTCACTTTCCAACAGTTCAAGAAGCTTGTTGAGAAGGAATCGGGATATTTGATAACAACCCTCCGCTCAGATCGAGGGGGGGAATACACCTCTGAAGATTTTTTAGAGTTCCTTAAAGAACATGGGATCAAAAGACAACTGACTACAGCCTATACACCTCAGCAGAATGGAGTTGCAGAAAGAAGAAATCGTTCCATTATGGAAATGGTTCGATGTATGCTAAAAGGAGCACATCTTGAGGATCAATATTGGGCAGAAGCAGTAAACACAGCGTCATACCTCTTAAATAGAGCACCCACTCGTGCTCTACAAGGGAAGACTCCACAAGAAGCATGGAGTGATAAGAAACCTTCCATTTCTCATCTGAAGGTGTTTGGGTGTAAAGCATTCATGCACATTCCAAAACAGAAAAGAAGGAAGCTGGATGAGAAAACCCTGTCGTGTATTTTTCTTGGCTATGATGAGTACTCAAAAGGTTATCGATTGATTGATCCTAAGACCAAGAAGACACATGTGAGTAGAGATGTTGTATTTGATGAAGCTCCTACATCAAAAGACACATCCACAACTGTATACATAGATGAAGCAGAACCTAAAAAGGAGGTTCAAGTTCCAAAGTCAAAACAAAAAGTTCCAAAATGGTATACTAGCACTTTGAGAGATGCTAAGTTGAACTCCTTTCCAGATCTATCTCTTGATAGGCCATGTACTCGCAGTATGACACAACAGAAGAGAGCAGAAGCATCTACTTCAGAGGTTGACGAACTTTGTCAACACTTTGATGATTTGTCAGTGAGTACCAAATATGACAGGGAAGAAGATGAGGATGAAGAAAAACTTTATATGTCTACATTAAATACAAATGAACCCACAACGGTTAAATCTGCCCTTACTCAACCACAGTGGAAACAGGCTATGGATGTAGAACATAACTCTCTTCTCAAAAATAATACTTGGAAACTAGTCAATCTGCCAACAGGAAAGAAACCCATCGGCTGCAAATGGGTATTCAAAGTGAAGTATAAGGCAGATGGATCTATTGATAAGCATAAAGCCCGACTTGTTGCAAAGGGATATGCTCAGAAAGAAGGCATAGATTATGAAGAGACTTTTGCCCCTACTGCAAAAATGACTACCATTAGAGTACTTTGTGCCATGGGAGCTCAGTTTGGGTGGAAATTACATCAGATGGATGTTAAAAGTGCCTTCTTAAATGGTGACTTACAAGAAGAAGTATACATGACTCAACCAGAAGGATATGAGGTTGAGGGGCAAGAACAAAAAGTGTGCAAGTTGATCAAATCTCTGTATGGTTTAAAACAAGCCCCTCGAGCATGGTATATCAAGATAGACAGTCACCTTGTGCAGCATGGTTTTATTAGAAGTCCTTCAGATGCAAATCTCTATATTAAGAAAAATGGTTCTGATATAGTGATTCTTGTACTTTATGTTGACGATCTGATCATCACAGGAAGCTCAGAAAAAATGATTGATTTAGTAAAGGATGATTTAAAGCAATCTTTTGATATGACAGATCTAGGACTTCTACACTATTGTCTTGGTTTAGAAGTTACTCAACAAAAGTTTCATATTAGAGTAACACAGAAGAAATATGCCAAGACTTTAGTAGAAAAATATCGGATGACTAATTGTAAGTCAAAAGCAACTCCAATGGAGCAAGGACTTAAGTTATCTCGATATGATGAGTCACCTCAGGTAGATGGTACTCTCTATCGCCAGTTGATTGGAAGTCTCCTATATCTGACAAATACCAGACCAGATCTCAGTTTTGCTGTAGGATATCTTTCAAGGTTCATGCAAGAGCCTAAAGTGAGTCACTGGAAAGCAGCAAAAAGAGTTCTTCATTATGTTCACGGTACTACAAATTATGGTCTGGAGTATAGACAGAATAATAAATTCTTCTTACTGGGATACACAGACTCAGATTTTGCTGGATCCCTTGATGATCGTAAATCCACCTCCGGGTATGTTTTCCATCTAGGATCTGGACCTATCTCATGGCACAGTAAGAAGCAGCATGTGGTTGCTCTATCTTCTACAGAAGCAGAATATCGTGCGACCAGGTGAAGCAGTCTGTGAGATCATGTGGTTAAGTCGCATTCTTACAAACATGGGCCTTCCAAAGAATCTTCCTCTTCATTTGTTTTGCGACAACCAAGGTGTTTTGAATCTTGTAAAAAATCCAATTTTTCATGAACGTACCAAACATGTTGATACCAGATGTCATTTTATACGAGATGAAGTTCCAAAGCACCATATACAGCTTCACTACATTCCTACTGATGCTCAAGTTGCAGATATCTTTACCAAAGCACTTGGACGCATCAAATATGAAAAGTTTCGGAATACAATTGGGATTTGCCAATAATGTAATAAGGGGGGATGTTAGCATAAATTCATATTCCATTCTTGGCATGTTAAAAGAAGCGCTCGTAGGCGCTCTCCAATTCTGGTTTCTAACCACCTAAGTGGTTAGAACAGTTTGTAACCGCATGTATGTTTCTATATCTGAAGATTAATGAGAAGATCATATTGCTTGGTACAATTCTTCAATTCCTTATATCTCCCTAATTTGAAAATTTAGAAATTAATAATATTTGCAAACTAGTATTTCAATTTTCTAATGTTGAAAACCTTATATCTTCTAATTAATTATTTGCAAATATTTTAATTTTGGAATCTCATGCAATTTGTAATATCTTTTAAGATATACTCCCATTGCATTAATTGCCTTCTAACTCTCTAAGGTTGGTATTTTCTTAATTCTTCAATGCAGTAATAAATAAAATTCAACCTTATATTAAGCATATTATAACTCCTTATACTTAAGGAAAGCAAATATTAAATCATGTAAATATTTACCTTCCTTGCAATGTAAAATGTGCATGCTGATTGGCTTTTGGTTTGACTCTTCAATCCAAGCTTTGGTGTTGTAATGCTAGTCTTCTATGTATGACAAAGAGCATTTATTGCTCATGGGTTCCTTATGAGTATTCTTCTCCTTATTAAATGCACTTTGACCTCAATCTCAATGCTTAATCTACATGCTTGTAATCTATGCACTCTTCTCAACTTAGGTGCTTTAGTATCATTTGTTCCTTCTTGATGTTCTAGCCATGTTGTGTGTACATTGCTCAGGTGTGTTGGTGGAAAATGGAGGTTACATTTTTGGTAAGTGTTATTTGACTAACATTCAATGATATTCCTTTGAATGATGTACAATAATTATATGGATTCAACCTTTGAATGATGCCTTTAATACTTCAATATGAGCACTACTTCTATCCTGGGTGCTTCCTGTGCAAGCATTATAGAAAAAAATTTAGGTGCCTTATTTTATTGGGCCAAGTGGCACAATATGCCTTAGCTTGAGGTGGTAAGTGGAACTTCTTTCCTATGTATGTAACTCCACATTCAACATCTTCTATCTCTCAATGCTTCTTGCCAACAATTCCAAGTTTTTTTGTCTAGGCATTCAATGTTCTTTCTCCAAAAAATGGTTGTGCTATTCTCCCAAAAATTTGGCTCCAAAAATGGTGGTTCTAAGGTGCTCCAATGCTACCCTATTATCTTGTGGTTCTACTCCAATGACGGTGGTTCTAGAGTGCTTCAAGCTATCCTCTTAGCTGGTGGTTCATCCAAGCTATTGCTTGGGTAATGCACTCTTTGTTTGCACCTTGATATTTTACATAACTTGTGTATGTTGTACTCTTGTAACTTGCACTTTATTATCCTTTGTGCTATTCTCCTTGCTTTATGTTATACTTGTAATGGATGCTATGCTACCTTACGTAGGTTCTTTTATGATGCAGGTTACTTCACTTATATTGCTTGTAGGTACTCTTTTCATGATTCCAATACTGATGGATTTGGTATCTTTAGACACCTTGAAACTTAGCTATTGAGCACTTCGTTAACTCTCTTTCCTTGCTTCATAGTTTACTTCTTTAACTTGATGATATGGCCACTTTGTAGATGTAATAAAATTGCTATTGTAGTTTCTTAAGACACTCTAGATTTTGTCCTCTCTTTGCTATGTAGGACAAGAGGAATATTGTTAGGTACCCAAGATAGGTACTTAATAATTTGATATTGTATTGTATAATGGTATGAGCCATAAATTAATTATTTAGTAAGGAAGGCCACATTTCAAATTAGAAATATGTATGTCATAGAATCATATATGTAACTATTAGGGAATATTGTCATATGTAACTGCAAGGAATATTATCATATTATGCACTTTGTAACTCATGGAAGGTGAAACACCACATGGGTGATCTTTTAACTCATGGAAGGTGAACCATCACACTCTTGTATAAAGAGATATGTACCAATTTTTATATTTTGATGAGTAAATACTCAAAATAATATTGCCAAAATATTAGTAATACAATTGCAATATGAAAGATATAATAATGTTGATCAATCAAGCATATAAAATTATAATCAACTATATAATAAATCAAATATTTCTAATGATAAATGCTCAAAAATACTAATAAATATTTATTGAATGAAGAGATAAAAATACATTATACTGCATCACCTTCCATTGCTTACATAGGTGACTCTTTCTCCTTCGCTATATCTCTTTTACATCAAAACATCCACATATATAGAATGGAATGTGACTCTTCATATGGAGGTTTCTTGGCCCTCGCTCTTCATATGACTCTTCATCTTCCTACTCTATTGACACATGTACATAGGGATAACTATGCACATTTACATTGCCAATATATCATTGCACACTTGTGCATTACATTGCATAAAGTAAATCCTAATCTAAGACACTCTTTCCTAATATATAGATGCACCCATGATGGTACATTGGAATGTACCAAATAATGTAATATAATCTAACACCCCCTATATTACATTATTTTGTTATTGAAGACTTCAGTCTTCAATATGGTTTGTTGCCTTCAAATGTTCTTCAACTTGATCTGGTCCTTTGTATTTTCTTTAATTCATGTTGCACTGTATGCCTCCTTTGTTAGGTTCTTCTTTTCCTTCTTCTTTGTCTTTGTCCTTCTATTCATAACTCTTATTTGGTATGGAGTCCACTGTACTGTCACTTAAAGCATCATGATAAAATTTTGAGTTAGAAGAGATTGAAATATTAATCTTACATGATGATTGAAATATCTTCTCTAGGAAGGATTCATCCACTTTTGTTTTCTCTTTAAGTAATTTAATTAATTTATTTTTATTTGAGTTCACTTCTTTGCAATGTTGGAATGTAAGTAAAGCCATACATAATATGCTTCTGATGTCAATAGGAATTGTAATATCATCCTTTCCATTATCAATTGCTTCAACCATTCTGTAATGGAGATAATATTCCAAGAATCCAATGTTGTAAACTTTTCTTCTAAAGCTTCACTGTAGATCAATTTGGAAGTAATATCTACGTTTTTGTGTAAGCAAATTTTTTATTCCAATTTTAATCACATTTACCCTTTCTTTTCTAATAGTGTAGTCCATATATTTTTCATTGTATCTTTTGATGTAGACATTCCTTTTTCCTTATGAGTATAAAACTGTAACTAGGTTGACTACCTTTAACCTTCCAAGTTTTAATATTGATTCTTTCACTTCTATGTTTTGTAGAAGTCCTTTTATCTCCCTAATGTTTGAAAGGTAATGCAATTTTTAATATCAATTTTATAAATCAATATGTAATTTGAATGCAATTTCAATCCTTTACGAATCTTCAAATATCTAATAATTTTTAACTTAGAGATTAAACTTATCAAATGCAATATTTCTATGTAGAATTCCTTATATCTTCCAACTCTAGAAAATAAATTTGCAAAGTTTTTGTAACCCTAATTTGATGTAGAATCCTTACTTCTCCAACCTTGGTAAGTTTGAAAGTATTTAATTAGTTTTGTAAACCATAATATGCAATTTTATCAAACTCAAATATAATACTTCAATTCCTAAAATATTCTTCAAGTTATGGTAAAAGTCTTCAAAAAATAATATTGAAGCAAAGTTGCATTAAAACAAAACACATCAATCCACAAAAATAGAGAAAATGCAATAGTTTATTGGTATTCTTTGCTGAGGAGAATGGAGCTTACAGATACCAACTGATTACAAATTTGAAATTCCCCCCTTTTGACCCTGTTTTCCCTTTTCCTGCCTAGAACCATCTATTTCAAATTTGAATTTCGAGGGTAAACTTCACGAGGTCATAACTCATCGGTCGTTGCTCAAAATGACTACTGGCACATATTTTCATAAATCTCTCAAAGGGTTTTACCGCCATATTTTAGACCTTAAAAATGCCTCTAAGGCCTTCAAAATTGACCTCCAAGTTTTACTAGTAGGATTTTTACTACTTTTGGCAAGGTTTTCACTAGGATTTTCACTAGTTTTGGCATATCTCCCAAATTTCTTAGGATATTGAGGTGATTATTTCGTCGTTAGGTCTGTTTTTCCATACCCTAACAATTAAACACACTTAGAAGATAAAAATAAAAATATTACAAATTTGTATGATGTAAGATTAATCTTACACCATTGGATGCTCCTGCATCAAATATTCAAAATTTTCTAAGGTTCTAAAATACTTATCACTCCACTAAAATCTTCAAATATTTAACATTAGAATATATTCACTTTATTACTTATTCCTCCTACCAATATAAAATTTAATATGAAAATACTATGGTAAATTCTACCTTAATTATTTAGGTGCTCCTCCTTGACTTATTGGGAACTCCTCCTTCTAGTCAACTTTTGTTGGACTTGATAACAGGTGCTTTGAATGTGTCTTCAATGTTATTGCTTCAAACTTGCTATGAATATGCCTTTACTCTCATACATTGGTGGCTATATGGATGCTTCTATCCTCTTGTACAATGTGCCACTTGCAGCATACATTATGGAGACTTATTGACTCCCCTTGGTGGCACTAACATTCTTGTAAGATAAATGGACACTTGGCACAATATTTCTTGTGTTGCTTATGCATTACTAATCCTTATTTGAGCGTTGGGTGATGATTTAGAGCGTTGAGTGCTCTTATTTCCTAAAGAAGTACATTATGACTATGTGCCAACTCTCACCCTTGTGCCAAATGGTAATATTTCTCTTTCTTACTTGAGACAAGTGTTACAGTCTTCTATGCATGTGATCTCTTTTCCAATGTATTTCTTCCAACCTATTCTTGCTTCTTTCTAAAAATAATTGGTGTTGTTTCTTATCTCTTTGGATGATGATGATCTCATGCACAGATGGCTCTAGCTGTGACTAATTTAGAGCACTACAATGGTGACTCTATGGTGCTTCCTTTTTGGTAGTTTGATCTATTGGTAATATTAATTTCTTTTTCCTTGATATTTCAACCTTTTTATTTTGGTGTTTTATCCCTCTAATCTGCCTTCCTTTGTTAGAGAAAATACTTTCTTATTGTTGGGCTACGTAGATTTACGTAGAAATATCTCTTGCAGGTTGTAATTGGTGTCTTCTAGCTCCTTGGTTGGTTGATTCTTGAGCCTAATGTCTCTTTTTAAGCACTCTTATTAGTGCTTATTTCATGCTAATGGGTGGATGTTGGTGAATATCTTGCCTCCCTGTGTTCTACTGCTCAAAGATCCTATATATGATGGTGATTCTCACCACTAATTTAGTGGTTTTATTTACCACTTTTCACTGCACGTATGGTGTTTTTAAACACCTAAAATATACCTCTAAATTTGGGAACTCTTTACTTTCAATAATGTTGTAATATGAGGGATATTCTACCTCATAAACGTAGAGTAATATGCCCCTAAATTTTCTTAATAAATAGCATACAAAATTCAATTATCACTCCATTTAAGAACTTAAATAATTCTATTTATAACTTGTAGATTTTCCTAAATATAATGGTGTGTAATAGTGTCTCTTTATTGACTTAAAGACACTCTAAAAATATTTTCTTTTGCTAGCTCTAAATAGCTCTAAAATTTGATGCTCTAAAAACTCTTAATATGCACTTTCAAAATATCTGCAATAATACTCTATATGGCATCAATTTTAACACCTTTATTATGTAGATCCTTTCTTTATAGCTTGTTGTCTTGTATTTTTTGTGATGCACCTTTATTTTTCTGTTAGTGGACTCTTAAATTTGCAACTATAGTTGTTGCCCAAAATTTTCTTTCTTCTTCTTCAAATATGTGCTAGTTATCTTTGAAATTTGTAGCTCCAAATGCTACCCTTTTGCTATTCAATTTTGTAGTCTATATTCTCCTTATATGCTTCTAATAATTTTGGAGCTTTGTTGTCCAATGCTATTCCAAATCTATTTCAAAAAAATCCTCTAGAATGTAGCTAGCTTTACTCTTTCAATGCTTCCCAAAATTACAGCTTAAAACCCCTCTATTTTCTGCTTACAAAATTTGATTTGGTGTTGTTCTCAAACCTTTAAATATGCTGGTCCTTTTACTATCAAACCTTCTCTTAGTTGGCTGTCCAAAAATGCTCCAAAATATTCTCCAAAGCTTTTCCAAAATGTAGCTTTCTATTTCTACTATTTGATGTCCTATGACCTTTCGTCTTTTCCTTCAAGAATCAACAACTTATGCTTTTACAAATCAGCCTATGAAATTTTTGTGGCTGCCTTAAAATCTCTCTAACCTATGGCATCTGCAATATTCTTGATTTCTTCTAAATTCTTATTGAATTCTGACTTCAATTTTGATCTCTTTCTCTATCTTCTTTCACTAGAATCTGGATGTCTTGATCTCTCCAAGATCTTATCACTATTTGATAAACTTCTTGTCAAATCCTTTTTTATTTTGGGCTTGTTGTTGTATGGCGACAATTATCCCAATCTCTTTTGGTTAGATGCTCCTTTTGATTTTAATATTCTACCATGAACTCTGCTTTGAATCTCTTCTAATGGTCATTGCTTTAGCTTCTATAATAAGGCTCTCTCTTGCCTTTTCTTTCTTCAATGAAATCTTCTTGAGACCTCTACTCTTGGGTATTATAATATTGCAGCCTTCAATTCTCTTATTAAATGCTTTAATGAAACCTTACCTTGGTTTCTTCAGTTTTCCAACTATGGAAAATTCTTCAATGAGATCTCTTTCTTGGATATCTAGACTTTGTTGCTTCTATCTACAATAGGACGTTATGTAGTCCTTCTATATTTAATATTCAATATTCTAATATTGGAAGTTATTAAATGTGACCACTCCTTGGATAGCTATCTTTAGTATTCAATATTCAATCTTCCAAAACTTGGAAGTTCTTGAATGTGACCTCTTCTTGGATCTATATCTCCAGTCTTCAATCTCCAATATTCCAAAACTTAGAAGTTCTTCAATGTGACCTCTTCTTGGGTCTCTATATTCAATCTTCTAAAGCTTGGAAGTTCTTCAATGTGACCTCTTATTGGGTATTTATCTTCAATTTATAATCTTGTAATGAGAACCTTCTTCTTGGTTCTTCTCAATATTCAATAAGGTCTCCTTATTGGACCTCCTTCAATGTCTTCTTTTTTGCAACAAAAGAGTTAATCCCTACACTAGGAAAGCACATAGACTTTCAGGTAATCAAATATGAAATTATTCTATATCTATTGTAGGAAGCTTCTTAACTTTTAATACAATAATAGTTAGATGTATTCAAAGTTCTAGAAATAATAATCTTCACTAGCTATCTTAAAAACTAGTAGAATAAAATCTATATTGAATCCTAGTCTTCACAGGTTTTCCTTTCAAACCTATAGAAATATTCTAGCCAAATAATAATCTAGAATATTTACTTTCTTATCAAGCTTATCAATAGGACCTCTTCTAAGGGTCTCTTAATATCTTCAATGATAAGGTTTGTCTTCAAGACCTTTCTATCTTCTTCTATTCTAATTTTGCTCTTGGAATACGTATATCCTTAAATATCACTAGTTTTTTCTTCAACGCAGTGAGAAATGCTATCTTCACTTATTTCTATTTTTAGAGGTAATTCCTTTATCTTATATGGTTTCTTTTCCAAAGGTAATTCCTTTATCTTCTCTAGTTTCTTTTCCAGAGGTAATTCCTTTATCTTCTCTGGTTTCTTTTCCAAAGGTAAATCCTTTATCTTATATGGTTCCTTTTCCAGGGGTAATTCCTTTATCGTTACCGGTCTCATCTTAACTAGTAGAAATCTTATTTTATTATGATCTATATTATGACTTCTATCAAAAAATCCCAAAATATGATGTTTACATGCAGCGATGCACAATGGCTAATCAAGTTTGCAAATACAACAAGGTTTAAAATTGATAATAGCAATGGTGACCCCTTGTGGCTCTGATATCATTATTAGCTTTTGATGAGTAGATAATCAAAATAATATTACCACAAGATCAATAATATAATTGCAATATGAAAGAAAATAATGCTTATCAATCAAGCATATAAACTCAAAATCAACTATATAATAACTCAAAGAATGCTAATGACAAATGCTCAAAAATAGTAAGAAATATTTAATTGAATAAATAGCTCAAAATATATCATACTAAATCATCTTCCATTGCTTACATAGGTGACTCTTTATCCTTTGCTATATCTCTTTTACATCAATACATCCATATATATAGAATGGAATGTGACTCTTCATATGGAGGTTTCTTGGCCCTCACTCTTCCTATGACTCTTCTCTATATTTCATAATTTTGCTAGTCCTTCTCTATATCATTCTTCCAAAACTAGAATTTCTTCAATGGTACCTCATGAGGGTCTCTTTAGCTTATTGACCTTTTTTCTTCTCTTCCTTCAATCTGCAATAAGCATTCTTCAATATTCAATGGAGATCACCAAACTCCAGTCTTCTCTTGGAAACTTCTTTGGAGTCTCTTCTTCTTCAATCTACAATAAGGATCCTCTAGCCTTTTTCTCTCTTCTACAATCTTTAGGTCTTTAATCTTGCAATGGAACCTTCTCCTTAGGCCTCCAAATCTTCAATCTTCTATTTGTTTCTTTAGGTACTGGATTGATTCCAAAGAAGATATTCTTCCTAGCTCTTTGTAGGAAGCTTCTCAACTTTCTTTGAATCTTCTTTTCCTACAAAAAATTATTAGGACTGTAATGGATAAAACTCCAAATATAGAGATATTCAATCTTCAATAGTTGATTTTTCAATCTAGTGGAATCAATACTGAGTCCTAGTCTTCACAAGTTTTTTTTGTAACCTTGTAGAAAGAATCTAGACAAATGCAATTTTTAGAAATTCTAAAAATGAGATTTTTGATCTCCTCTCAATATTTTTTGTGGTTCTCTCTCTATTTCCTATTGATCTACTATGGCTTTGATACCACTGTTAGCTTTTTAGGATTTATATTAAAGTAAATGCAACCACAAGATGTAAAATAAATAAGCTATAATAACTATATGATAGTGGCACTATAATATCCATGAAAACTAGATGATAAAATTCTAAAATAACTTAGTAATATGCCATTAATAAAATCCCACAAAAATAGTACAATGCAATATAATTGAGGACTTGAATACTCCATAATTTTTAATGAAGAACTACATTATACCTACTCACTACTCTCTATCTTGACATCATTCCTCTCTCACTCACACTCTCTTCTCAAAGGCTATATATAGGAAGATATGTTCCTTGGAATTTACTCTACCCATGACTCTTCATCTACCTATCATATGACTCATGCACATGTGGACTACATGCACATTTACATCATTGCACATTCTAACACTTGTGAATTTATTATATTGCATGAAGTAACTACTCAAACCTTACTCTATGGTAAACTCCTACTCTAGTTATGTACCCAAGGTGGTACGTTAGAATGTACCAAATAATGTAATATAATCTAACATTCCTTAGAATTAAATCAGTTTGATAAAAAGCCTAAGAAGGTAGGTTTCAACCTATTAAAGAAAATAAAACAAGATCCTATGGAAAAGTTGACAAATCAGATGTCTAAAATGTTTAACACCATGAATAAAAGACTAGCAAGAATAGAGAGAAATAAAGAAAATAATTGTGAACCCTCACACTTTCAAGGAGACAAACAAAAAAGTGATAGTAGACCTCCGTTTAGGAGAAATTTTAATATATGTTGGAATAATAACAACTCCAAGGAAGGAAATAGAAATAGAAACAATGGAAATGGCTAGAAGAAGAGGGGACCCAAGAAATATGTAGATGTTGTTCCAAACCCCATTCCTTCTATCAATGTTGTAATTTTTTCTTCTTATTAATGTTTTTCTTGTGATGTACCCTATAACTCAGTTGACTATGGTATATATCTAAGTATACACACTAATGTAGATTTAAATGATGAATCTGGTGAATATATAAGGATAAATGTGTGCTAGACTCAAGAGGATGAGTCTAGAGAAAATTATTTGATGAAGATATGAATTTGTATGCTTCCAATCATTATCATAAGATATTGGTAGTTGATGATACAAATTTTTGTAAAGATCAGAAGAGTCATGATTTGAAATAATGAAACAAGAAAAGTTGATACCAACAACAAAAGAGATAGAGGAATTGGAAAGAATTCATGCCTTAAATATAAGAATCAAAACAATGCCAAGTAGGATAGAAAATGTATCAACTAGTGAAACTAGAGGACAACCTATTACAAATAAAACCACCTACAAAGAAAAAAATAAAAAATAAATAAATAAAAGATAAAATATTTATTCCTAAAATAGTAGAAGAATAAAATTTACAAAAATAGAAATATACAAAGACATTGGATATGAGAAAAATTAAGTTTGATGTTGGTTCGTATAGGCCTAAAAGGGCCACATACTCAGAAAATATTTGAAATTTTTGGCTAAGGGGTGAAGGACTCTCAAAGGCATGCATTATTCTACTAAGGTTAAAAATTTTGTGGTCAAAATGGTCAAGCAACGCCCAACAGAATTTGGAGGAGAGGAGCAGAATGTTGAAGGGTGAATTGGTGTCAATTTTTAAACAAAGATTTTTTTTCCACGGTTAACTCAGTCAAATCTCATCCAATGTACATTGGAGTAGCAGAGTTGTGGAAAGGAAAATGCCCCAACAAGAAGTTGGGAAGAGCTCTATGCTATTTTCTGCCTACCCGTGATGCAATGTAGAATTTCGTGATCAAAGCAGTTAAATCAAGCCTAGCAGAATTTGAACCAGTGGATTTTGAAGAAAGAGTTGGACTGCTTCTAGGCTCTCAATTTGCAATCAACATAATCAAACAATGCATAGCAAAAATAAAAACAACAAATTTTGACTAAAAAGGGTGATGTATTTTTTAATTCCACCAAGAATTAATACCAAAATGAGAAGTTTGTAGTCAACACAATCAAATAGGGGCTAGCAAAATTTAAAGTAGCAGATTTTGAATCAAAAAATGGAAGTATAGTGTTAAAATTTCATTGAAAACCAATGCAAGATCAAAATTCCATAGTCAACATGGTCAAACGATGCCCAATATAAAACAAAATAGCAGATTTCAGAGGATGGCATAGATTGTTTTAGAGATCTCATTCTGTGATCGAATTGGTTAGTCCCTACTCAAAAAAATTTGAAACAGTAGATTTTGAAGGATGGCGCAGGTTGCTTACAGACTCTCATTCTATGGTCAAACTAGTCAAACTTGACCCGATAGAATTCAAAGCACTAGATTTCAAATACAAAAAGAATGCAACAGAACCTGAAGAGCGCTAGTAGAAAGAACTAGGGAAGACCAAGCATCATTGAAATCAATATTTGCCTACATTTTTAGTTACAAATATATGGATCAAAAGCCTAATTAAGAACAGAGGATGATCTAGATCACAACCATTTCAGCTATCGAATTCAGTTGAGGGTCGAGCAACTTGTAGATCTTAGAGTTGCAAAGTTCATGAAGCATAGCTCCATTATTTTTTTGAAAGCAAATAAGAGGTCATCACCTTAATATTATGTTGATCTGGCATGAAAATCCTTGTAATGTTTCCATTATTTTATTATTATTGTAAAATCTATATAAAGAGATTGAACCCTAATTTTTAAGGGTTGGCTTTGGAGTTTTTTCCTGTTATATTACTATAATTTTATTGATGAATCAATAGAAGGACCATTACTTGTATGTTTACCTCAGGCTTGTGTCTTCATATCTATGAGTTTATTTTATGAATTCATTTATGCTACTGTTGTTATGATTAGTCAATTCTACTGATATTGGATTGCTAATTTGGAGCAAATTGGAATGGTTCATGCCTAAAAAAATATTGTAGAGAGCTTCTTTTTCTGTTAGTCTAAAGGTTGATCTAATTATGCTATTTGGATTATTAACATTTTAGATGTTTGAAATAGTTATCTAAGTATTTTATTATTCTTTAATGGTGAAGATGATGAGTTTTGAATGTTGTTAGTCTTAAGTGTGGCATACTGGAAATGTGATTGATCAGAGGATTCTTGATATTTGTCAATACTATTAGCTTTATCTAGCCATTATTCACTCAATTGTTTTCTAACCTTTATCTCATTTCTATCCCTTAACTTACACTTTTATTTGAGCTTAATTGATTCAACACCAATTAATTTTTTTTTTTTACATGGTGGAATCGGTAGCCACCATGAATCCGGGCAGGCTATCCAACTTTTATGGCCACCACAGTATTCTACGTTGTCCACCCCGAAAGCCGCCACACAGATCTTCGTGTAGTCTACCCCTATAAATACCATGCCACAATCATTTTAAATATTTTATGCCTCTAAAATCACCAGGAAAGGGACAAGCGTTTAGTCCGGTGAGGCCCGATATTTGAACCTTGGACCTCCGCCCCCATTATGGGGTTTGGATGAACCAATTGGTCTACACCTCTAACCTATTTAAATTCAAAACCAATTAGTTAATAAGGTATACCAACCTAATTTGGAGGTTGGATTGAATTAGTCTTTGATCCATCCAATGTTAGGGTTTGAGCTATGATTAGAGGGTATGCACCTTCAAGAAAGTCATAGATTCATAGTCACAGTTTAAAATTTTCTTGATGTCAATTTAGATCCCAATAGTTCTGGCATGCCCGGTGGGACTCTAAAGACACGATGTATTTAATCTACCCATTTATTTATTGATAATTCCCAAAGAAATCAATATTTAGTGAGTTGTACTTACCTCATTCAGTAATGAACGTAAATTCACTTGGCAACTATGATGGGAAGTAAATTCAAATCTTATGACTAGTTGCCTTTAAGGACTATTTTGATTGGATATAGCTTCCCTTTTTAATTCTTAAATTTTGTAGGCCCAATGACTAGTCGTCATTACCTCCCTTGGCATGACTCCATGCTCCTAGGCATCCCAATTTTACATGATATTCCTAAAATTGCCTTAAATTTTTTTCCCAATTATCAAGGGAAGGAGAAAACTCAAAAAGAACATTGCCAAGATATAGCTTCCTTGTCATATGTTTATAAGATAGAGTTTGAAGATGCTATATTAATATTATTGGCTCTATATTTAAAGGGTAAGGTGTTGATGTGGTACAAATCCTTGGAAGGTGGGAGTATAATAACTTGGGATGATTTGGTTAAAGCCTTCATAGATGATTTTGATGATCCTAGGGATCCCTTCCTACTCCTCACCCAGTTTTAATTCATAAAGAAATTCCTTCATGAGAGCCTCTCTAAATTCAATATCCATTTTAAAAGGATGTGGAAAAGAATTCCCCAAGAATATCAACCCTTCCACCCCTAGGTATACTTGTATTACATTCATGCACTACATTATGATTTAAATATCCTTATCTAGTAGTCTAAAGAAAGGTGATTCTGATAAATTTTTCAAGAAGCCATGAGAGCATAAAGTATGTTAATCACTGTAGGCAAATTCCCTCCTAGAAAAATTTATCCTTATTTCTCTAGCCCTCTATCTTCTCCATCTTGTAGAATAAATGTTAAGGAAGTAGAGTTGTGGGTCGAGCAAAATACCAGTGATGTGTTACTATCAGGTCAATGGATTACCCAAGTGATTCCAAAGGAGTCAAGAAAGATCGAGTGATACTCCTAGGACTATGAGAGAAGGGATGAGTTACATCCTAGTAAGATGATATAACAGGATCCCAACCCCTACCTATGTTGTAATCCATGGTACACTAAATATTGGGCTAAAGAGGAAGACGAAGAAGGACAATATTTAGAACCTGAAGAGGTGACTAATAGTGACATTTCACTCCCATGCCCAATTTTTTCATTTAGCCTTGGGCGGATGGTGGATTCAGGTTATAACTATCTAAGTAGTGAAAGGGTTTACAACATAAAAGCAGGTTCTCTAAGGAACAATACTGATAATTTTCACATTGCAATACAAAGTTCCACTCAAGATGAGGAAGGTCAAGTGTTGATGCAAGAAAAAATCTTAGTAGAAAAATCCCTAAAACAAAGGAGGGTTGAAGCTTTGAGAGACTTGTATTTTATAGCAATAACACCAGAACAATAGAGGAAAAAGGTGCATCATCTCCAAAGTCTTTTTAAGGGTCATTTCAACTAGAGCAAGACTAAAGGGAATATTTTCTGGTACACTCAGGGGTTGACTTGGTTGAACTTTCTTTGAAAGGGTCCTCTATAGCAGGTGGAAGAATCCCTCAAAGTAACACTCTAGGTTTATATAAGAAGCAATTATATCCATGCAATGTGTTAGTTGTTATTGAAAAGTGAATGGTACACAATTACGTAGTAAACTCAGGGGCGAAATTACCTATAATGCCTTTTCAGGTATGTGAAGGCTTGGAGCTAGTTTTTGAGAAAGTAGAACCCAAATACCTTCAATTCAAAGGGAAAGCTATAAATGTTATAGGTATTATAAAAGGATTTGTAATGATGGTGGGTGGATTGCCTGACTTATTCATGGTGCTATATATCATGGTCACTGACCTACCCCCTTATTTGGCATTTGTCTTTTTGAAGCTGCAATTGAACCTTTTGGGTTTTGTCTTGATAAGGATAGAAACCATATTAGAATATTTGAAATAAGGAACATCTTTGAAATTTATAGCCAAGGATTTCACCTCTTCATCATAAAATATTATAAGCATATATGCACTAGCTTTTCATCCCATATGTGTAAATTTGTAGGGGTAGAAACAATAACTCCTCCTCAAGAAGACCAACAAGGATGTTGCTATCCAAATAGAATGTGGGTCATTAAGACCCCTCATTTATCTTGAGAAAGAGAAAAGGGTAACTCCTCTTGTCTTGATGCCTATGCTTTTGAATAAGTAATGGGTAGAAGAATAAATGACCAATATTATTAGAGGTATAAGTGTTTCAAGATAGATGTCATGGACATGACTTACCAATGGGAGGGATACTTCCAAACATCAAAAGTTACAAGGGTAAGATTTGGCTTATATGAAATGATTGGTAAAGGACCAAAGCATAATCATATTCATATAGATGAGATATTTGGATCACATTACAAAGGTTTTAAGGAGAAGTACAAATTGAGATCCATATGATCCGAACACTACAGATTTATCGTATAGATTTCCAAAGTAGATTTAAGGCTAGGCATGGGTAGACATGCCATATTTTTGTGTACATAGCTGGTAGGTAAATAAAATGGCTAACTATAGTCATCATAATAAATTAGAGGTAGGTTCACATGAGAATTCTAGCCTCTGCCATTTTGTATATATTTTACAAAGAGAATAAAAGAGAGGTCATGATCAATTTTAAAGGACAACATCTATGGCAGAAAGTATAACACCAGTATTTTATATTTTGACAACTTGACTCATGATTGGGTCTTCTAACTCTATTAAAAAATGGATAATAGATAGTCAATAATAAGGCTTAAAAAGGAGGCTATGGAAATACCCTGCATGAAACATGCCATATTGACCAGGGTCACGGAGGTAAAGGACTTAGCAAGAACGTGAATTCTAGATGAATGAATTAAGTACTTTCCAAGATCTAGAGTTAGGATTTCTGCATCATCAGCTGACATTATGCCTTCTCATGTCTATAAAATGAGGAGTATCAATTTGAAACCAGTTCAACATCTGATATGGGTCACAATCTATAGGTGAAAGGTGGTAGAATATATCTAGAATAGATGGAGGTATTATTTATCCTTACTAAACATCATAAGCAAAGCAGAATAAAAGGGAGATTGCAATTCATGGCAATCTATCTACCTTGGAATAAATCTTGTGCCTCGATGGATTATGCATATGGAGCTTACACCACGATGGAGTATGCATACATAGACATTATGTGATGCATGGCTCCCTATTTTTATGTAGCTCCGACTCTCTTTGTTTGTTTTTCTTTTCTTCACTCGCCTAGCACACTAGTGCTAATTTCTCTTATCTATCTGTGAAAATACCACATAGCCCCTCTTTTAGGATTTCCTCTTTGTCTTATCACCTTCATTTATTTGGTGGCATGGGATTTGTTTTACCTTAATCTACTGACTACTGATCTAATCATATTTCATGTTCATCCATTTTCCATTGTATTTTGTCCTTCTTAATCCTAGGTCTATCTCTCTTTCCCTTCATTTTTTTATCCCTTCCCTTCTTCCCATTTGCACCCTTGCTTACCTCAAATTATATTAGATTTTTTATGGATAAGGATCTGAGTTATTTACCTTTGCGAGAAAATTTCCTTGAGAGGTGCCAAAATGTAGGTCTAAAAGGGCCACATACTCAACAATTTTTTTATTTTTTTGGCTAAGGGGTGAAGGACCCTCAAAGGCGTGCATTATTTTGCCGAGGTTCAAAATTTCATGGTCAAACTAGTCAAGCAGTGCTTAATGGAATTTGGAGGAGAGGAGCAGAATTTTGAAGGGTGAATTGGTGTCAATTTCCATGTAGAGATTTTTTTTTTTCTATGGTCAACTCAATCAAAGATCATCTAGGGGACTTTGGAGTAGCAGAGTTGTGGAAAGGAAAATACCCCAAAAATAATTCGAGAAGATATCTATGCTATTTTTTGCCTATCCATGATGCAATACAAAATTTTATGGTCAAAGAAGTCAAATTAGGCCTAGCAAAATTTGAACTAGTAGATTTTGAAGAAAGAGTTGAGCTACTTCTAGGATTTTGTTCCACAGTCAACATAGTGCATAGAAAAAATGAGAACAACAAATTTTGACTAAGAAAGGGTGATGTTGTGTTTAAGTCTACCAAGAATTGATGCAAGAATGAGAATTTTATAGTCAATACAGTCAAACAGAGGCTAGTAGAATTCAAAGTAGTGGATTTTGAATCAGGAAATGGAAGTATAGTGTTAAAATTCCATCAAAAAGCAATGTAAGATCAAAATTCTATGGTCAACACATTCAAATGACACCCAACAAAAAATGTAGTGGATTTTAGAGGATGGCACAGATTGTTTCAAAGCTCTCATCCCATGGTCAAACTAGTCAAACCTTACTCAGTGGAATTTGAACCAGTAAATTTTGGAGGATGGCACAAGTTGCTTCTAGAATCTCATTCTATGGTCAAACTGGTCAAACCTGATCCAAAAGAATATGAAGTAGTAGATTTCAAAGATGAAAAGAATGCAACAAAATCTAAAGAGCACTAGCGAAAAGAACAAGGGAAGACCAAGCATCACTAAAATGAAGATTTACCTATATTTTTAGCTATAGATCTATGGATGAAAAACCTGATCAAGAACAAGGGATGTTCCAGATCAACCTAAAACCAATTCAGCTATCGGATTCAAGTTGAGGGCCAAGCAACTTGTAGAGCTTAGAGTTGTAGAGCTTAGTATTCTACTGATCTGGCATAAAAATCCTTGTAATGTTTCCATTTTTTTATCATTATTATAAAATCTATATAAAGAGGTCAAACCCTCATTTTTAAGGGTCAAATTGGGAGTGTTTTTTTGATATATTACTGTAATTTTATTGATGAATCAATAGAAGGAGCATTACTTAGATGTTTGCCTCAGGCTTGTGTCTTCATCTCTGTGATTTTATTCTATGAATTCATTTCTACTACTGTTGTTATGATTAGTCAATTCTACTGATATTGGATTGCTATTTTGGAGCAAATTGGAATGGCTCATGCCTAAAAAAATGTTGTAGAGAGCTTATTTTTCTATTAGTCTGAAGGTTGTTCTAATTCTGCTATTTGGATTATTAACATTTTAGATGTTTGAAATAGTTCTCTAAGTGTTTTATTATTCTTTAATGGTGAAGATGATGAGTTTTGAATGTTGTTAGTCTTAAGTGTGGCATAATGGAAATGTGATTGATCAGATATTTCTTGATATTTGTCAATATCATTAGTTTTATCTAGCCATTATTCACTCAATTATTTTCTAACCCTTATTTCATTTATATCCCTAAACTTACACTTTTATTTGAGCTTAATTGAGTTAACATAAATTAGTTTACAAGGTATACCAACCTACTTTGGAGGTTGGATTGAAGTAATATTTGATCCATCCAATGTTGGGGTTTGAGTTGTGATTAGTGGGTGTGCACATTTAAGAAAGTCATAGATTCATAGTCACAGTTAAAGTTTTCCTTGATGTCAATTCAGATCCCAACAGTCTGAAACTGGTTAGACAAAAGATTAATATAAATTTTGGAGAATTAATGAAAGTCTAGAAGTATAGAGAACAAGTATGTAAAACTTTTGGTTTAATATAATAGAAAGAGAATCAATCATGTAATGCTACTAGACTTGAAAATCATGACACAAGAACACATTTATCAATGAAGCCTTTCTATATATCACTTAGATATAATTTAGATTTAGGAGATCGATATGTAATTCACAGTTGCATGCTTGATAGTGGTGCTTGACATAACATCATGCCTAAATAGATAGTAGACTAGTTAGGACTCATCTGCACTAGAGACTCTCCTCCTATTTCAGTAATGGATAATAGATAGATACCATGCATAGAGGTGATCACTAGCTTGCTTTTATTTTTAGATCAACATTCAAAGAAAGGTACAGTGATGGACATAACAATTATTGATGTGGACCCTTTATTCTCCTTGATTTTGAGTAGGTATTAGGCTAAATAGTTAAGGAATTATATCTAGTTAGATTGGTCTTATACCACTATTACCATATCAAGAAAAGAGAATATCACCCTTAGAAGGGAACCATTTAATAAATATTCACTAGAATTGAGGAAATCTAATGATACAATGATAAAATTGGTTAATTCTTTTGAAGAGAAAGAAATGGGAGTGTACTAGTATAGCATACTCCATTCCTAATGGAAGTACCTGATGCAAAATACATTGATCTAGAAACAAGAAATGTAGTTGATGTAGAGTCCACTAGAATCTTGACTGAAGAAATGTGGACCATAAATTTTGATGGAACTAAGTCACAGTTTGGGGTAGGTGCAGGGATCAACTTAACTAATATCAAGAGTAACTACCTAAGAATCCCATATAAATTTGAATTTCCATGCACAAACAATGTAGCTAAATATGAAGCCTTACTTCTAGGACTAAGAAAAGCAAAATAATTAGGTACCAACTATTTGACTGTTAGTGGAGATGTATAATTGATCATCCAATAGATCAAAGGTAAATACTAAACTAAGAATCCTAGACTGAAATAGTACAAATAAGTAGTACTAGAAGAGATTGATATATTTTTAGCATTCAACATATCATACATTCCTAAATAACAAAACCACATTTCAGATATGTTAGCAACAAATACATCTAGTATAGACTATCCTAAAATTGACATAAACTATATGGACAAATTTGCAACGATAAATTTCCAACTATTTCTGTTTATAAACCATTTTTTCTAGATAATGTTGTTTATATTTAGGTATTTTAGGATGACATAGATATAAAATATTTCATGAATCTTTAAAACCACTATGTAAATATAATATGTGAATAACAAGATGAAGAGAAGCTAAAAAATATTATTGGAGACCCAATAGAGGTGATTCAATTAAAAACAAACATAATATCTAAAGGGTTAGTCTCTCTAGAAATCCTATTTGATGATTTTGATAAAGCATACAAACCACTCTTTCAAGAATGTGAAGTAGATGATGTTAATATTGGCACAGTAGAAGAGCCAAAACTTGTCAGAATAAATAAAGCTTTGGTAGGAAAAGAGAGAGAATAATATATAAGATTTATAAAGAAAAATTAAGATGTTTTTACTTGGAGCTATAAGGATTTGAGGACATTTAAAACAAATGTGATGACTCATATCATATCCCTAAAATAATATGCAAAGCCCTTCAGGCAGAAAAAAGAAAGTTCAATCCCACCCTACATCCAATCATGCAAAAGAAAGTAAAAAAATTATTGGATGCCAAAATTTAAAAAAAAGTTAGATTTTCTTCTTGGATAGCAAATCTAGTATCAGTAAGGAAGAAAAATGGAGATATCATATTGTGTGTTGATTTTAAGAATTTAAACAAGATCTCACTTAAAGATAACTATCCTCTCTCCAATATGGAACAACTATTGGAGGCAATTATGGGATTAGCCAAAATGTCTTTGTTGGATGGTTTTTTAGGGTACAACCAAATACAAGTCAATCTAAAAGATAGGTACAAGACTATTTTCACCACTCCTTTGGGAACATTTGAATATCTTAGGATGCATTTTGGTCTAATGAACATAGGAGAAACTTTTTTTTTGGTAAATTAAAAATATTTCATTAAGAAACAAGTTTTAAGGATCCCAAAACCTTTGTATAAAAATAGTATAGATTGCTGAAGACAAAACAACTAAAATCTGAATAGGAAACCAATAGGTGATGCAGCCCCAAGAGTAGAATATTAGAAAGACTAACAAGGTATGTAGCCCCACTAAAAAATTAAGAGGAGAGAAGAAGGGGACATTGTCCAAGCAAAACAGACCTTAAAATGGATGAACATGCCCCACATAGGGTATTCATAAAAACAAAGTAGAAAGTATCGAGGAAGTCAGTCCTCAATGACATCCTCATCATCGTCCTTGTCCTCATCCTTCACTTGATCCTTGGGCTCCTCCTTGACTTCAAACTTGTCCTCATTTGCTGAATAGATCTCAGTCTCCTGCCCTATATGCTCACCAAAGAAGAGCATGTGGAGGGCCTCCCTCAGGTTAATGATGGAATTCACCATAGAATTCATCATGCTTATCATTGTGGATATGATGAATTCCTTTAGCATTCTGACTTTGTCTTTCGTGTCCTCATCATCAGCTTTGATTTCTATCACCTTCTATTTGCCTTTCATATATGGTCCTATAGGTGGGATTTTTTCTTGATAGGGCCATTAGCTCTGTCAAATTTAATGCTTTTCTTTGCCCTTAGTTTGCACACAACTTCAATAGTTTTTCTTTTCCTTTCTAGAAGGGACAAGAAAGCAAGGGGCCCAAAAGATTTTGCTATTGGACTAGGTTTACTCAAGGAAGGAATAGGGTGTGCATGGGGGCTATTAGTCAAAATATGACTATATATGACTTTGAAAAGCCCTTGGTGGGAGGGAAGGTCATATCCTTTATTTTTCCTACAGGAGTTGATGGAGTAATTCATATAATTAATGAGGAACTAAAGGATACTTATGAGATTCACTTCACGAAAATGGTTGACAAAAGCTAAGTGGACTCTACATAGGAATTTCTTAGGATCGTTGACCATGATGAATTCCATAATGGGTTTCATCACATCATTCCAAGGTGTGATGAGATCCTTCCTAAAAATCCCCTATTTCACCCCTTTGAATATTTTTTATTATCCTTGAACTCCTTTAGCTGAACCCTTTCGCTATCTGCCCTGTGATGGTGGACATGAGATTTGCATTAATATGGAAGCTCCTCCCATGGACTGTATTGAAGTCATTCTCCCAAGTCTCCAAAATGGCCATGGTTATGTCAATTTTGTCACCAACAAACTTGTTGAGAAAGGGAAAAAAATTTCTCTTGGTAATAATTATTTTGGCCATGATATCACACTCAACCTTACTTGGCTCAATGAAATTCATGCTAGGAAAAATTTCAAAGAGGGAAAAAAGACCAGTATTAAGGATGGAAGGATAGAAATTCTGGGTGGGAATCACCTGCACTCTGGACTGTTGAGCAAGAGGAGAATTCATAGGGGGCAAAAATTTATTTTTGAGGAGTCAAGTAGTAGGGACCTTTCAAAAAAACAAAGAGGGATTAGAGCAGGAAAAAATAGTGGAAAAACTTAGAGTGCTTGTGTTTGATTTATGGGAAAAACCCAAAAAAATCTGGTAGTTTTTTGAGATTTGTCGTTGATACGATCTACAAAGCATTTTGAGCTTGGCAATGAAGATTTCATATTTCCATTACTTTTTTGGTTATGATTACCTAGTGAGGGAGTATCCCAAGGGATATTTTGAATTTTGGTGATGATTATACCTTGTCCTTCACTCTAATTGGGCATTGGGCCATGGAATTTGCTTCTAGAATATGAAAAATCACTAACGCTGCCACCATTTTCCCTCGAGGATATGTGCACCAAAAACCGATGTCCAATATTGGATAAAAAACCAATGCATTTTCCTATGAGGACCAACCAAATTTGAATTAAATTTCTATTGGAAATCACACCTTTGGATATCGTGATACCTTGATTCTGTCTATCTTGGAACTGATTATCGTATTGACCAATGGTGGCATGGCATTGAGGAGAGAGGTGATTAAGGTTCTTGGAGTAATTTTCTTCATGGAGCAGCCCACTATTGGAAGTTGGATTGCAACCTGAGTCACTAAACATGAAAAAAGAAACTTGCCATACTTTGAAAAAATTATTAATGTGTTTCCAAAAAAATTGTCAAATCAGGCATGACCTTATTGCAATGAACTTCATCCTACATGGAAAAAATATGCTCAAACATTTTGAATTATTTCTTGATTCACAATCCTTTTGAATTCTTGGTGAAAGTTTTTTTTCCACGTGGTTAGCCCATTACCAAAGGTACCTTTGGTGGCTAACCAATCAACAACCTTATTGGATTCATGAAAGGTATGTTGGCAGATGTTCTAAGGATGACTTAGGATGAGGATCCTGGCCTCCTTGATGCAGTCCTTGATTCTCCAAGGTGGATTTTTGTTCATCCTAAGGTAATTGATAGTAATCAATAATTCTCCCTCAACAATGATATTTCTAGGTTAATAATTTGCCAACTCTAGCCTCCTCCACAAGGCTCTAGCTTTAGCAACTTTGTTGGTCTGATATCCAAGGAATTCAGCAAAAGCAAAAAGGAATCTTCTGATGTGATTTTTTAGGATGCCTTCTACCCTTGAGATTCTTATATTAACTTTGGTAGATTCATCAAAGTTCAATTTGATCCATCCTCTCGGGTTGGATCCACTTAAAATAATTTCTTTAGTTAGGTCTAATATTGATAAGTTTATCCTCAATAGGGATATTGAGGGACTTTCCTAAGGAAAATTCTAAGTTGAATGTCGGTCTAGAGGAGGGAGGAATAAGAATGGAATTCTCTTTAGAAATATAGAGGATTTTTTTAAAAATATAAGAAGTATTGGAACTTGTATCTAAGAAAGCTCTGCAATTTCTTTCAAGCCAAACTTGCCATAAAAATATGTGAAGACAAGAAGTCCAAAGAAATTTTAGTCTAGGATTGCAAAAAGGACTGGACCATTGGAATAACAAGTTAGATATATAATTAGGCTTAGTCCACAAAATAGAGATGGTCTGAAAAATATTTATTAGGACATCCTCAGAGAAAGGGTAGGTAAGAAAAATGTGGTGAACATATTCCTAGTTGGAAAGACACATATAGCATCTATTAGGGGCAACAATGCCTCTCCTAAGCAAATTGTCTATGGTTAGGATCTTGTTTTGGAAAACCAACCAAGAGAAGAAGGATATATTAGGCAAAATTTTCTTTGGGCATACCATGTTGTGAGGGAAGGATTGATCCTTAGGGCTTAAAAGTGTTAGATAGGCAGACTTGACTGAAAATTCACCACTATCATTTATATCCTAAAACAAATGATCTATCTGATTTCCAAAAGGGATAATGGTTAAATGTAATAAATAATTCATAGTTTCTAGTTTTTTAGGATAAATATTTTTTCTAATTGGCTTCCAGGTTCTCCTATTGCCATTCCTACAAATAAAGTCAGCAACTTTTGGCCCAAAGTTAACATCAAGGCTATTTTTTAGTCTGGAAAAAATCTGATCTTCAATTAGAGGATGGTCAGTGATCCACCTATCATTCCATAAATAAATTTTGCTATCATCTCCAAATATCCACCTGATACCTTTTTCTAGAATAGTCCTAGTATTTAAAATAGATTTCCAGAAAGTTGATCCTCTATAAGGGGCTTGATCATCCAAGAAATATAATCTTTGAAGATACTTCCTTTTGACTATTGAAATCCATTTGTAGTTGTCTATCAGTAATTGCCAAGATTTTTTGGCCAGTAAAGCTAAATTAAGGAGATGAATCCTCCTTAAGCCTATTTCCCCTTTGTCCTTAGGCTTGCAAACCTTATCCCAAGAAACTAGGTGAATGCATTGCTTATTTTTTGAGCCAGACCATAGAATTTTGTTTTGAATCTTTTCAATATTTTGGTAGACAAGGGTTGGAGAAACTTCTCAAAGAGCTATGGACTTTGTAATTAAAGGGCTTATGTTTGAAATTGTTGTTGTTTATATTGATGATATCATCATGTTTTTAAAAAGTACAAAAGATCATTTTGAACATTTAACCATAGTATTTGCTAGGTGTAAAGAGTATGGAATTTCTCTAAATCTAAAGAAATATATTTTTGGAGCATCATAAGGAAGGCTAGTAAGACATATAATGTCAAAATAAGGGATCAAAATTGACCCAAAAAAATTGAAGCTATTGCAAAAATCCCTCCTAAAAACTTTGAGTAAGATCTTTCTTTGGTAAAATCAATTTTGTAAGAATATTTGTACCAAATTTTGCTGAGATTACCAAACCCATTAATGATATGATCAAGAAGGATGGTGATATAAAATGGACAGAGGATAATACTAAAGATTTTTTGGAGAATTAAATATACTATTACTATTGCCACAGTTCTAAATTGTCCTATTATTCTAAATATTTCAACATGTATTATTTTCCATATGAGAATACTATTGTTGTAGTTCTATATCAGAAAGATGAAGATAACAATGACAGAAATATAACATTTATGAGCACATGATTGAAAGGAGCACAAATGAGATACACAATGATAGAAAAAACATGCTTATACTATAATAAAAGTACAAGAATATTTCAAGGGTGTTTTTGGATCTAACAAAGTCATATGCTAGATTTCTTCCATAGCTATTCAAAATGTTTTTACTCAGCCAGAGCCTATAGGTAGTCTTGTGATATGGAGGGTAAAATTACTGCAATATGATATAGAATTTAAAGCAATTCAGATCATCAGAGGATATGGTATAGCAAAATACCTAGCAAAGAAAGAAGGGGAAGATATGAATAATACTATAATACTTGATTAAATGCATGAAGTCAAAAGAATTGATAATGTTGAGACCAGATGGTATGATGATATTATGATGTATCTTCAAATATTATCCTTCCTAAGAGGTATATCCGCAAATAAGATGAGATAAGTAAAATAGAAATCTCAAAAGTACTATGTTCAAGAAGGTAAGCTTTACTAGAGACATCTAGATGGAGTGTTGTTACTTTACCTATTTGAGAAAGAAACTCTTGATGTGATAAAACAATACCATAATGGATTCTTTGGAGGTCATTTTGCTCCAAAGGCTACTATTAAAAAATCATGAAAGAAGGCTACTATTGGCCTTTGTTGTTTAAATATGTTCATCAATATGTTAGAGGCTACCACAATTGCCAGGTTTTTGCAAGAAAGAAACATTTGGCAGCAATGCCTTTAAGGCTAGTTACAATAGAGTACCTTTCACATAGTGAGGAATTGATTTTATTGATGAAATGAATCTAAATTCTTCCACAAGCCATAGATGGATCATAACAACAACTGGTTATTTAACAAAATGGGTAGAAGTAGCTCCTTTAAATAAATCAACCACAAAAGTTATTAAAGACCCAAAAGACCACATACTTAGCCAATTTTGTAAAATTTTGCTAAGTGTTGAGAAAAACCTTAGGAGCAGTGTTAAAATCCATCAAAGTGTGAAATCCACAGTAAGCACAGTCAAATAGGGCCTAGAAAAAAATGAAGTAGCATATTTTAGAAGGATGACTACAACCCAAGGTTAGTTTCTACAGTGGAAGACCACACACATAGAAAATTTGATAAAATTGGCTAAGGGTTGGAAGGAAAAATCCTCCAAGTGTTAGCAATGTTAAATTTCATTAGAGTGAAAAATCCATAGTCAGCATAGTAAAACAAGGCCTAGAAAAATTCAAAGTAGCATATTTTGGATATAAAAGGGTAATGCAGTGTTAGTCTACCAAAATCCAATGCGAGATCAAAATTCCATGATCAACAAGGTCAAACGGTGCCCAATGGAAAATGAAGTAGCATATTTTGAAAAGGGGCACAATTTGCTTCAGAGCTCCCATTCTGTGGTTAAACTAGTCAAACTTAACCTAATGGAATTCAAAATCAGATAGAGGATGGTACAAATTGCTTCAGAGCTCCTATTTTGTGGTCAAAGTAGTAAAACCCAACCTAGTGGAATTCATAGTAGCAAATTTTAGAGGATGATGTAGTTACTCCATAACTCCCATTTTGTGGTCAAATCGGTCAAACCTGATCCAGTGGAATTCAAAGCAACACATTTCAAAGATGAAGAGAATACAATAGAACCTGAGGAACACTAGAAAAAATAACCAAGGGAGACCAAGCATCACCGAAATCAAGATTTGCATGTGTTTTTAGTTATAGATTTGTGGATAAAAAATATGATCAAGAAAAAGGGATGATCCAGATCAACCTACAACCAATTCAGCTGTCAGATTCAGTTGAGGGCCGAGCAACTTGCAAAGCTCAAAATTTTAAAATTCATGGAGCGTAGCTCCTTTCTTTTTCTTGTAAACAAATAAGAGGCCACCACCTTAGCATTCTACTGATCTAGCATGAAAATCCTTGTAATTTTCCCATTCTTTTACTATTATTGTAAATTCTATATAAAGAGATCGAGCCCTCATTTTTAAGGGTCATCTCTAGAGTGTTTGCTTGATATATTACTATAATTTTGTTGAGAAATTAATAGGAGCATTACTTGGATGTTTGCCTCAGGATTTTACCTTTATCTCTGTGAGTTTATTCTGTGAATTCATTTTTGCTACTGCTGTTATGATTAGTTAATTTTTTTGGTATTGGATTGCTAATTTGGAGTAAATTGAAATGGTTCATGCCTAAATAAATATTGTAGAGATATTTTTTTATAAGTATAAGGTTGATCTAGTTTTTCTATTTGGATTATTAACATTTTAGATGTTTGAAATAGTTCTTTAGGTGTTTTATTATTCTTTAATGATGAAGATGATTGGTTTTGAATGTTATTAGTCTTAAGTGTGGCATATTGAAAATGTGATTGATTAGATAATTCTTGATATTTTTCAATGTTGTTAGCTTTATGTGACCATTATTCACTCAATTATTTTCTAACCCTTATCTCATTTCTATCCCTAAACTTACACTTTTAATTGAGCTTAATTGAGTCAACACCAATTAGTTGACAAGGTATACCAACCTACTATGGAGGTTGGATTGAAGCAATATTTGATCCATTCAATGTCAAGGTTTGAGCTGTGATTAGTGGGTGTGCATATCCAAAAAATTCATAGATTCATAGTCATAGTTCAAGTTTTCCTTGATGTCAATTTAGACTCTAACAGTTCTGGCATGCCCAGGGGGATCGTAAAGACATACTATATTTCCCCCACCTATTTCTTTGATAATATCCAAAGGAATCAATATTTAGTGAATTGTATTGATCTTATTCAATAGAGAGAGTAAATTCACTTGGCGACTCCCTGAGTGCAAGAATCTAGAAGAGCCACCCTAGTATAGTATCTTTTTCATGAACACTAGGTCATCTATTAAAAATAGTCATGACCCTATTATATTTTATGAGCTTCCCTTAAGAGGTTCCAACATCATACGATTTTTTTTCCTAGATTCATTGGTAGAAGAATTCCCAGTTGAACCACCCCTTGCGGTGCCTCCAAGACTAATTCCACCAAGAATCCTACCTACAATGGCTCAGTAGGTTAATCAGATTCAGCCCCCATAGAATTATCTTATTTGGGATCATTTTGAACTGCTCAAACTTGCTAATATGCATGACATTCCTTAGGTTGTTACAAAATCCATACCCACATTTGATGGTACTAGAAATACTACATATAAGCATTGCCAAGATATATTGAACTTAACAACTATTCACAATATCAAGAATCAAGATGTCATAGTCAGACTTCTAGCCATTTCTTTTAGGGGAAATATCCTAGACTGGTTTAGAACCTTAGAGGATAAAACTATCACCTCATGGAAAAATCTAGTTGGCACTTTTTTAGAAGAATTCAATGAGTCTTCTGGTCCATTTTATCTTCTAAATCAATTTACAGCTATGCAAAAATATCAACATAAGCTAGTCTCTGATTTTAACTTGAGATTTAGCAGAACCTGGAAGAGGATTCCTCTTGAGGCTAGACCAACGGTATCTTTAGAATATATGTATTAAATTAGAGCCCTTGGGTCAGACCTAGGGCTACAAACTTAGAAATATGAAATTAACACCTTTCCACAAGTTTACCAAGCATTTTTCCAAGCAGAAAATGTACTAATTGTTGTAGGAATACTTCCATTGAAAATGGTAATGCCTTACTATTATGATATTCTCCAATTTCCACCAAAAGTCACCACTCCCTAATATATGAATCCTCCATCACCCCCTCAAGACACTCCATCATTTTCATCCAAAATAACCCTTTTTGTTCCTTTCCCTCCTCTTCCATCTCAAAAATCCCGAGAAACATCTATATTACTAGACATCCAAAGCACTATGAAATTTCTCAATAATAAGGTCAATGCAATTGAGAAGCAGGATATGGAGATATTTCAACAAAGAATATTCCTCTATATTAATAAATATTAAAATATGAGTACAAGTGGCAATGCAGGGTCCAAAGTCAATGTAAATCAATCAAAGCAAGAGTTTGAGCCTAAAACTAGCTTAGTAAATATTTGGTGCTTGGTTTGCAATAATTCACATGATTCTGAGACCTGTATGATGTACCAACATCATGTACAACAAACAATGTAAATGCAAAGAGAAATCAAAAGTGGAGAGTTAACATGTTTCAATAGTATGATCAAGTCATAACTAGATAAGAGTTTCCAAAAGAGGAGTAGGTCTCGATCATGACCAGATCTAGAAAGAAGTCTTTGTAAGTAGACCCACAAAAAATGGTTGTTTTCTAGGTGCCTTCTCAGAAGAAAAGAGAGCCACAAAACAATGACAAGTTTCCCATTCTGCAAGCTGTTGATAAAAGTAATGCAGTGTCAAGAATACAAGGAGGAGAGGTGAAAGATCCAAGAGAGGGTGAAAATGAGAAGAGCAAATAACAAGAAAATTCCAGGAGGAAAGACTAGGAAAAATTGAGTTTACCTTCCATTACAAAAGGCCAAAGAATAAAGGCTACTCAGCAATATAGAAGAAAGTTTGGAGAACCTGAGAAAAGGTATGAAAGGCCTCCCCCAATGCAAGTGGAATATAATATAGTGGATGAGTTGAAAAGAGTACCATCTAAAGCAAGCCTGTATGATACACTTTTTCTCCATGGCCAGATATATTGGTTGAAAGCCTCTTTGCATAAAAAATCTCAAGGAAAGGAAACTACCAAAGTGTTCAATTTGGCACAATATAAGGAAAAGATATCTCCTGCCACCCTGAAGAACACACCTCCTCCATTCTACATTTCCTTGAGAATGGAGGGATGGGTAGTTCATAATTATATGATAGAATCTGATGCCTCAATGATTTTTATGCCAAAAGTAGTCTATGATGAGATGGGCAATTAGTACACAAGGTCATGTTAGGGGACCTTGTAACTTAACGGTACCCTGATGAAGACTATAGGAGTTATAAAGGATGTATTTATGAGGTTGCATAAAGCTCTAGAGGTTACCATCGTCCAAGAAATCATGGTAGTTGATCTTGAACCATATTTTGTAATATGCCTTTCAAGAGAATTTATAGCCAATATGGGAGGATATATGTATTTGGATTACTCTACGATGATAGTTCCCTATAAAGGCAAGAGAATAAGGATAACCCTAGAAAATCATGTATCTTTCCATATTGAATAAATTGAAGAAGATTTGTATAACCATTTAGTGATGGAAAAGCCAGAGTTAGTAGAAGTCTTAGAATATTTAGAAATCAAATATGAAATGCCCTTCAAGGATTATTATAGCCTATCAAAAATAGGGTTGGGTACGTATAATATTTCATTAGAGGCATAGAAGAACATCCCTACCATATCTAACCAATCACTCATGCAGACAAAGGTTTGGACAATGTATTTTGATGATTAGATAATCGACTTTCTAGTCAGAGAATCTTATTTAACCAATGTGCAGGAAGAGATTGCATTGGAAATATATCAACAAGATATCATTTAATTGAAGAGTAATCACATTCCTAAAGGTCTAATCATATTGGAGAGCTTGTTTGATAAAGAATATGGAAATATGTCAAGGACTATGAAAGTAGATGATAAGATTTGTAGTGAGATTGAAATAGAAGAGAAAAATAAGATTAATGTTGGAATAAGGTGTTCCCTAGAGGAAGTTGAGGGAGTCAAGGTACCATGCTTTAAATTCCTAGACATTATTGTCTGGTCATATAAGAACCTCAAATTTTATGATAAGAGAGTCATTTAGCATACCATTGAGCTAAAGCCTAATGCAAAACCTTTCAGATAGAGACAAAGGCCTATCAATCCTAAGATTGAAGTCATAATGAGGTAGGAATTGCTTAAGCTTCTTAAAGGGAATATCATATATCCTATCAAGAATTCCACATGGGTTGCCAACTTGGTCCCAGTAAGAAAGAAGAATGGAGATATTTGATTATGTGTGGATTTTCAAAACTTGAACAGAGCATCACTGAAGGATCATTATTCACTTTTTCAAAAGGATCATCTTCTACATATAGTATCAAAAGCAAAAATATACTCTCTACTGGATGACATCTCTAGATACAACCAGATCTAGGTCAAATATGAAGACCAATTCAAAATAACCTTCACCACTAAGTGGGGCACATTTTCTTATTAGAGAATGTCATTTGACCTATCCAATGTAGGAGCTACATTCCAAAGGGCAATGGACTATGCTTTTGGTGAAGTGATCAATAAAACCATTCTAATTTATCTGGATGATATGACAATATTTTCTTACAAAAAGGAATCACATCTGGAGCACCTAGAGAAATTTTTCCAAAAGTGTAGAGAGTTTGGCATCTTCATAAGCCCAAAGAAATCATTCTTTGTTTTCCATGAAGGCAAGTTGTTTCGCCATGTAGTCTCCAAAGAAGGGATGGTAATAGATCCTGAAAAAATAAATTCAATTCTAGTCCTTCCCCTCCCTACCAATAAGAAATATTTACAGTCCTTCTTTGGGTAAATTAACTTTGTGAGTAAGTTCATCTTAAATTTTGCTCAAGCAATCATACCCATATCAAAGTTACTCAAGAAGAACATGGAATTCAAATGGACTGATAAAAGAAAGTAAGCCTTTGAGGCTATAAAGCAGCTACAACTGCATCAGTATTGATAAATCCTAATTTTAGAAAAGACTTTATCTTATATGCCTATGGAGTTGAGGAAAGTTATGCATTTGTACTCACTCAAAAGGATGAGAATGAAGAGGAGCACCACATCTTCTTATGGAGTCAAACTTTGCATGAGTATCAGACCAAATATAATTTCAATGAGAGGCAAGTATTTGTAATGATGAAATCCTTAAATATGTTTAGATAGTACTTGGTTCAAAGAAAAACTCTGGTCTCAGTGGTACATCCAGATGTAAGAAATTGTATCCTTCAAGGAGAACTAGGTAGTAAAAGGTTTGGCTGAATTACTAAAATACAGGAGTATGATGTTGACTACCAAGTTGGTTAGAGGAAGAGAATTATGCCAGGAGCTTGCAACCTATCAGAGAGCATAAGATGATCACAGTGATAGTTTTTTAGAAATCTCATATTGGGTTAGATCAATTAATGGTCTCTTTTTTAATAGGATTATATCTGCAAGGTCTCAGTCCCTCACAGAGAAGAAGATTCATACTATAATATTTGAAGTATGTATTGCTTCTTGAAGGATTATATAAGAGGAACCTATATGGAGTACTTCTAAGATGTCTAAAAGATAATGAAAAACAAAATATCATCAAAGAATTTCATGGAGGCCTATCAGGAGGTCACTTTTAAGAAAGAATAACTACCATGAAAATAATAAGGGCAGGATACTACTGGGCTACTATCTTTACATATGCCTTCAAAGTAGTTAAGTCATGTGATAAGTGTCAGAGATATGTAGGAAGAACCAATAATGCAATGTTTTTGCTCAAACCAATTTAGGTGGAGCCTTTCTAGAAATGGGGACTTGACTTTGTTGGAGTCATTAACCCTAATTCATTAGCAGGTCATAAGTTCATCCTTACTTCCACTGATTACTTCACTAGATGGGTTGAGGCTATCCCAACCAAGAGATCAGACCAGGAAGTAGTGATTGAATTTCTAGAGAGTTTGATCACAAGGTTTAGAATTTTTGAGGTATTAGTAAGTGACAATGGTCCAGATTTCATATGTGCAAAATATATTTAGTTTTAAAACAAGTATAGCATAAATATAAATAATTTTTCTAACTATTACCCTCAGGTAAATGGACTAGCAAAATCCATTAATAAAAACTTGCTCAAAATTCTAAAAAGGACATTGGAAGAGAACAAAAGGAGTTGGTACTTGTTATTTAAAAAATTATTGTGATCAGATAGAATCACTATCAAAACATCTATCAAGATATCTCCTTATGTATTAGTTTATGATAAGGAAGCTATTATTCCTACTCATATTGAGATACCAACTTTAAAATGGGCCAACCAAGATCAGGAGTTAGATCAAAATCCATTGGAGACCAGGTTGATGTAGTTGATATAGTTAGAAAAACAGAGGACTCAGGCATATGAGAAAGTTTCAAAATACTCCATGAATACAAAAGAGTGGTTTGATAAAAAGTCTGGGTTTAGAAAGTTTAATGAAGGAGATTCAATGCTAAGGTGGAATGTTGAAAAAGCTAAACCAGACAACCATAAAAAATTGTATTCCTTTTGGGAAGAACCCTTCAAAATAATTAAAATTAAAAAATAACAATACCTTTTAGCTCCAAGATGAGGAAGGAAATCTATAGCCCATTCCTGTAAATGGGTATCATCTCAAACTATATTTTAGTTAGAGAATATTTCCTATTGTAATATATGTACATATTTTGTATTATATTTTCTTTATGAACACATTATGTATTATATTTTCTTTATGGAATCTCCCCCAAAAATAAAAAATAAAAAACAAAAAAGAAAAATTAGGAGAAGGATGTTATTTTCCACTTTCAAGATGAGACTATGCTATATTCCATGAGGAGGTAATGCAATGCAGAATATGCAGTCAACACGGTCAAAATAGCTCCAATGGAAATGAAAAAAGTGAAATTCAAATTTTAGTAGAGTTTTCCAAAAGAAAACAAAACTCCTGGTGGTTCCTACTGTAAAACATTTATGGAATCCACAATCAAAGTGGTCAAACAATACCTAGCGAAAATGGAAGGCAAAATCTAGAAGAGAAAATTCAGTTTAAGGTTAGTTTTTGCGTTGAAAGGTTTGTAGTGTTAAAATTTGTTGAAGTACATAATACGTAGTCAAAATGATCAAACAACACTCAACGAAATTTGGAATCTAGCAAAATTTTCCAAGGAACATGAACCCATCTGTAGTTCCCAAACAGGTGCAGTTTTGAAATCTACGGTCAACTTGGTCAAAGTTGCCATCATGGAAATGCAATCAGTGAAAGTTTGAAGTAATGCTTAACGAGTAGAATTTGAGAACCAAAGCATAGTGTGAAAATCCACCGAATACGAGATTTCATCATGAAAAGGGATAAATAAATGTGCCTTGAGAAGTGTACCAATGGATAGTTTACCACCATATACTAAAAATATTGTCCAATCAGCTATGCATACTTCATTGACAAGCCACACTTTGTAGCATATGATTCGCTCATTTGAAAGCATGGGAGGTAACTGCCCACTCATCTTCATTAATGGTGGAGTGCTCGAAGATCTATTTAAGTGAGTAAATTCAAATTTCAATCATTTTTTAACAATTTGAGCTAAGAAATCAGAGCACTATCAATAATGGTTTTCTACATACTCTTGAGAGCAATTTGTGAAAATAAAGCTATGCAAAAGCTAAAATAACATCGTCTTCAACAAGGTAGACTAGGCAATCCAACAAGGTTGAAATACCAAATTACACAGACAAGATGGTAGGGGTTGTGGATACAAAATTGACATATGTAACTAGCGATAACCTGAGGATGGGATATAAGGTAAAATTATTCAATGGGTAGCCTCTTCCATACCAAGGTATTAGAGCTATGTACTCTCTTATTTCTCATTATGTTTATGATGCAATACATCCTTGCCTGAAATTAGTCCCTACCATAGCAAAATTCTATGACCCTGCAACTAGGTTTGTGAGAACATCCCACGACAAGGTCTTGTTTCACATCACTGAGTAAGCTTGTCAAGATTTATTTACAATGGGATAGATACCCCCTGTACCCCCAAGGGAGTTTAGCTTAGAGTAGTAGGCTAAGTATTACACCCTAAAGAACTGTACACAAAATGAAAGCTATTTTAGAGCCTGGGTGTATAGCCAGTTTAAAAATATAAAGTCCAAAGAAAATCTCCCAATTACTCCTATCCCTACTAATGCATTTGCATATCCATAGTTGTACTCCATGTTAGTTGTAATAGCTAGCCTAGAGTCTGACCTAGATGTAAGAGATTGGCAATTGGCCACTACATACTGCATCTCCAACACCAAGATGTATATGATGCAGCCAAGATATAGCAACAATACCCAAATTTAATTTAATTGGCCTACATTCCTTGCCAAGAGAATGCATGAGCATTTGTTGGCCATGAAGGAAGATGAGGAGAACCCATCATTCAAATATTGCTCCAATCTAGTTTGGATCTTCTTCAATTCCACTAAGGATGACTACCCTTGGATATCAGTAGTTGACAAATATGCAGATGGACATCCATTGCCAATATACTATTGGACAAGGGTTCTAAGAAGAGCAGAGTCCTATTAAACTTTCAACTATGATTTTATTGGACTAGCTTTATGAGTTATGCATGGAAGTTACCCTAGGCTAGCCCCAAAAATTGAGAAGAAAATAAGATTCAAAGGGGCGAAAGAAGGAGAATGGTACCTCTTAATAGAAGGCACAATCATAAAACTATATGGTTTTATGGATAAGTAATTCTTGTTACTCCATTATGTCACCCACCACATGTTTGCACTAGAATATTACGGGTAGCTAGACTACATAAACTGTAAATTTGGTTCTGGGAATAAGAGGAAAACAACAATCAATTACGCTTTCAAGGAATGTGATATCACCATTTGGAAGAAATGGTAATGTGAGTAAATCATAAAAACATTAGAAATATTAGATATTTTCCAACTCCTGTAGAGGTGGAGATATGGCCCAAATGATTTGTTCACAAAAATGATTAAATAACTTCATGGATAGAAAGCAGCTAAATTGGTAAAATCCAAGTTCACACACATAGAGAAACACAAAAACAATAGAGAGTAGTCCCCCTCCAATGGAATGTAAATTCCATGGAACCACTTCCACCTTGGAGATATTTATATGAGCATGCAAATGACTATGACCCAACCAAAAGTTCTCACCAACTCGGTGATTCCAGAATGAAAGAAATGGAAGAAACTTACAAATGATCTCAAGCCAAAGTTTTGGAATGGTGGAATATGAGGGTCGAAAGAAACATAATGAAAAGTACCCTAAGCCAATTTATGTTGAGTTTTAAAAGAGGAAAAATGAACATGTTGCAACTTGTAAGGCTAAGGAAAAGAATATCCTAGCATTAGTTCTTGGAAAGGTAGAAATGAATGAGGTCTAAAAAGGTAAAGTGAAAACAAGAAGACTGAAGCGACTAAGAAGCAACAAGAGTCCAATCCACCATTCGCTACTCCTTTACAACAAAAGGAAGTGAATTAGGTAAAAATTATGCACCTAATTATGAGCAACAATATATGTATCTATCCTTTATAGCGTATGGGCATCAAATGGAAGCATGCATATGAAATTGAAGCAAAAACCAAACAACAAGATATGAAATGAAACAAGTATCCTTATTATTAATTTTGTAGATAAAATCCAAGGTTACATAGCAGTACCCTTGAGGGCTCAAAGGTGATACAATTTTTGCAAATTTTGGGTGCCCAAGGATCAAATCCTTCAAGAAATTCGGGTGCACATCCAATGTCTTTCCTCATACCCACAATCAAGGTGGGCGGGCCAATTCCACCGCTACTTGTATCTCTAATATCTGATGTCTTATATTCCTTCCCAATTCCTTCTAAGGACCTGCACCTACACAAGGAAGCAAAAAGGGTCAAATAGCAAGTGTGTGTGATGGAAAACATGCAATCCCCATAGGCACCAAAGGGCGCATTTATTAAAAACATATCAAATCAACTTAGAATAACTTGAAACTTTATGGATATGTTAAATAGGAGTTTTTAAAGGGATATAACCAAAAAAATATCTGAAATTGCATCCGTAGGCCCCTCAATTTTGTGCTGCCCGTCTGCAACCTACGAAGACCAAGACAAGCAATTCCTGCCCCTAAACATGTCTAAAACACATGAAATTTGGAAATAATGCATAAATAGACATTTTAAGACAACCCATATGGTTATATTTTCAAAATGAGGCGCAAATCCACCTGCATGCAACTAGGGTGCCCGGATGGGCCCTACGAACCTGCAAAAACTTAAAAATGCGATATCTCGGCCAATATAACTCAAAATTGCATGAAATTTTAACTACAATATTCTATGATAGTCTATAATAATACTAAAAAAAATAGTAAAGAAATTGTGCAAGGATTTATCCTCATCCTAGGGGGGACGGTGGTGACTACGACTAATTGGAGGGCACCCTGGGAGGGGATACCCACCAATTCTGCACACTTTTTTTTGCCAATATCACTGGGTAATGTTCCTAAATAGTCTAAAGGGTGTTTTCATTGAATTTGGTGAATAAATTCACCCGGATGGTAGAGTTATGCTCAAAATACCCTCTTGAGGTCACCCGGTAACCTCCTTCACAAAAGAGAAATTCCAAGGGCAAGAGGGCACAATAAAGTGAATGGAAATCTCAGAAGCACTCCATTGCATATCCTATAACTCCTATCTATGTTTTTGTGTGGAAATTAAACCCATTTTATAGCCCAAAGTGGCTTATGTGCAAAAAGGCATGCAAGGGCATGCATGGCAGGAGGTGCCATTTGTCAAAAGGGAGGCATGCACTGGATGTGGAAGAGAATCTCCATTTTTTGCCTCCATTATGAGGCATTTCATAAGGATGTAGTGCCCTCTGACCCGCATGCTTCAATAGGTGGGGTAAATGGCAGATTTTGGGTGCCATTTGTCCCAGATTTGACTTTTTCTTGGTCAAACTTGCTCACCGTCCCACCCTGGGATGATGGCTCACCACCGTCCCACCCTGGGATGATGGCTCACCACCATCCCAGGGTGGCACGATGGGAATTTTCCACCATACTAGGGTGGTACGGTGGTGAATTTTGGGCCAAAACCTCCAAAAATTGGGCCAGAAGCCTCCAAAACCTCTTTCGGAGTGGCTAGAACCATTGTGTGCCTTCTAAGGGCTGCCCAAGGGGCCATATGGTGTCAAATTGATCATTTTTTGTGGATGCTTAATCAGGTTAACCATATTTTAGGCTCTATAAGAAGATACTACAAAGGAAACATGTGTGATAGAGGATACCCCAAGGAGGAGAATATTAGAGTGCAGAGCTATCGAGGAAAAGAACCCTACAAAAGAGGAAAATAAGAAAAGGGTAAAATTTGTAGACCTCATTGTTTCTTCCTCTCCTGAAAAGAAAGAGAAAATGATCCCCACTACAAAATCCATAGGAAAAATTCCTCAACGAGAACCAGAGAAAATTGTAATATTCAAGAGGAATGTAGAAGGTGCAGTATGGAAAATTTATATCTTAGTTCCTAAGAAACAAATGTTGAGTGAAATTGAGTGAAGTAGAGGAAGTGACATAATCTCTTGATACATCAGGTAAGCAAAAAGTATAACAAAAGTAGCAAATGAGTGTTGAGGAAGTTTTTAGATAGTTTACTGTGGTAGGCTCAGGTATGATTTCTAGTCCCTCTCCTCCTTCTTTCCTACTTATTCCCCAATGAAATCCCCCTCCCCTTCTCAAGTTCAAAAGGTATTAAAAATATCATCATCAGAATATAATTCCCCATAACCGTATCCACCTCATTTACATTCATATCCTCATCCAGATCGCTCTCCACCTCATATAGTTGAGATTCCTAAACCATCTTCCCCCCTCCTTCATCATAGGTTCTAGTGTCATCTCCACCTCCAACTTCCATAAATCCAACTCCTCCATCATCACTACCCCCATTGACGATGGCAATATCACTGCCATTAACCCCACCATAAACTACAACCACCAGTTCCATTCCAAATGCTACTTCTACTATGGACACAAACTCCACTATTATCACCACTACTCCCCTCCTAGCCATGGTGACCCCATTTTTCCCTACAAATGTCACCCCATCCGCTCCCATGGATCATCCCATAGTAATATCTTTGCAGAAGGTCAAAAGTACTTCGTTGAGAGCACAAAGCTTCTAAAGCAAAATTGGCTCAGTTGTCTAAGGGAGTTGCCAAAGTAAGAAAAATAGTGATGGTCACCCTTGTGTCTTGACAAAGGACAAAGTACAAGATGATCCCCTTGGTTGATAAACTAGATAAAGATATGATAGTGGAAGACTATCAATTAGAGGAAAAGACTGAAGATATCACACAATTGGTCATGAAGGACGAGTTTGTCACAACTAAGGCTAGGTTAGAAACCATGTTTGTCAAAACCGACATCTATAGGGAGCAGTCTACCAAAATGGAGGAAAATATTGCTAGGATTGAAGCCACCATCAAGGACAAAAAGAAAGAAATGAAGGCCTTGGAGAATGATACTAAAAAATGGTAAAATAATTTTGAGAAGATGGTCGACTTCAAAGAGTAGGTTCAATAGATGTAGGAGTAGAATAAAGAATATGTGAAGTAGATACATGCTTTATAGTAGTAGCTTCAGGTTGAGAGCAGGATTCTCCAAGACAAAGGTGAAACAAGTTAAAAAGGAAATTTTATCTAAAATCTTAAAGAAGTGCACTGGAATCCAACACATCTTTGACTTCATGATGAGGCCAGCCACATGTTGTAGAAGACCAAAGAATATATAGAGACCATCACCAAAAAAATACAACCAATAGCTCCTCAAGCCAATGAACTCCTCAATTTATCTAAAGCTAAGTGTAATCAGCTGGGTAAGCCCATCCCCAATAAGGACTGGAACACCTCAAGGATAACAACTAGAATTTTCCTCAAGAAGAATAGTTTGCTTCAGAAGGTGTGGCTATTAATTGAAAAATTGGATGATGACCTTCAGAAGATCATAGATACCAATGAAGAAATATTGCACTATGGCTTCAAAAAATTTTGGGATGAGAATAATCTAATGGTATCGGAGGAAGATCTCTAGAAAAGCATACACGTAATAATTGAATATGAATCAAAGGTAGATGTATGGCAAGAGACAATTGACTAGGATAAAGTAACGTAGTTGATTAAAAGCTTAACCAAATTGAAATACTTGATGGTAAATTTAGCAAAAAGGGGGACTTAATTCTCCTATGATAATACTGCTAAATTGCATTATATCCATCGACAACTTTGGAAATTCAGAACCCTTTTCAAGCATCTTGAAACAAGGCCATGAATACCTTGAACTAAGCAACTCATATTTTGAAAGGAGATGAAAAATAGAAGGAAGCTAGAGAGGAGACCATAAGAAGAGGTGTAGGAAGAGGAATCTAAAGATGAGGAATAATAGGTTGAAGACCAATATGGTGAAGGAAATGAATATGAGGATCAAGAGGAAGAAAAAGAGGATGCTCAATAAGAGGTTCAAGATGAAGAACAAGAGGATGAGGTTGAAAACCAAGAAGAAGCTAAAGAGGAGACCATAGCTGAAGAGAAACAAGAAGACACTGCAAAGGTCCAGGATATCGAGGAGCAAGACCAGTAGTAAAGGCATGAGAGTGCTAATATTTTTTTTGTAATATATTTGAATATTTTTGAATGATTAGTAGAATAGTCATAGAGGCATTTTTTGTAATGCATTTTTAAGTTTGACAATGTTATAAGGTAGAAGCATGAGCTTGTCTAGACATGTAAAAACTATGAAGCTAAGCTTTGATTAACATCTTTTTGACTAGGTCTATAAAGGAGTATATATTCATATGTTTTTTTCAGCATAACAATGGTTGCTTCTAGCATGGCCTCCATATGAACCTTTACTCTTTGAGTCTTTACAATGACTTAAAAGAGTGAGGTTTATAAGGAAGTTGTTTTTGGAGGTATATTTTACAACCAACTGGAGTGGATTCCACATACCCACAAGGAGGTCAGTTAGCAAAGCATAATATGGTTGATTGTAGAGGTACACGACTGCGGTTCTAGCTCACCCATTCAATTTTTTAATCTAGTGCCCAAAGGATAAGGATATGAGTTCATAAGCCTTGCTAGCAATGCTCCCTAGGAGGTGTTAGAATGTAGACCCAAAAGACCACATACTTAGCAAATCTTGTAAAATTTGGCTAACTATTGAGAAAAACCTCATGAATAGTGTTAAAATCCATTAGAGTGCAAAATCCATAGTTAGCATAGTCAAACAGGGCCTAGCAAAAAATGAATTAATGGATTTAAAAAGGATGACTACAACCCAAGGATATTTTCCACATTGGAAGACCACACACATAGCAAACTTGGTAAAATTGGCTAAGGGTTGGAAGGAAAAATCCACAAAGTGTTGGCAATATTATATTTTTTTGGAGTGCAAAATCCATAGTTAGTGTAGTAAAACAGGGCCTAGCAAAATTCAAAGTAGCAGATTTTGGATATAAAGTAGCAATGCAGTGTTAAAGGCCACTCAAAGCCAATGCGAGATCAAAATTCTGCAGTCAACATGGTTAAATGGTGCCCAGTGGAAAATGAAATAGTGGATTTTGAAAAGGGGTGTAGTTTTCTTTAGAGCTCCCATTCCATGGTCAAACTGTTCAAACTTGATCTAGCAAAATTTGAAATTGTAGATTCCAGAGGATGGTGCAAATTGCTTCAGAGCTTCCAATTCTATGGTCAAATTGGTCAAACTCGACCCAAAAGAATTTGAAGCAGTGGATTTCAGAGGATGATGTAGTTTACTCTAGAAATCTCATTCTGTGGTCAAACCTGTCAAACCTAACCTAGTGGAATTTAGATCAACGGATTCCAAAGATGAAGAGAATATAGCGAAACCTAAGAAATACTAGTAGAAAGAACCAGGGAAGAATAAGCATCACCGAAATAAATATTTTCTTGCATTTTTAGTTACATATCTATGGATAAAAAAAGTTGGTCAAGAATAGGGTATGATCCAGATCAACCTGTAACCAGTTCAATCATCAAATTCAATTGAGGGTCGAGCAACTTGCAAAGCTCAAAATTTTAGAATTCATGGAGTGCAGTTCCATTCTTTTTCTTGTAAACAAATAAGAGGTTGCCACCTCAGCATTCTGCTGATATGGCATGAAAATCCTTGTAATGTTCCCACTCTTTTACTATTATTGTAAAGTCTATATAAAGAGATCAATATCTCATTTTTAAGGGTTGACTCTAGAGAGTTTACCCAATATATTACTGTAATTTTTCTAAAAATAAATAGGAGCATTACTTGGATGTTTGCCTCAGGATTGTGTCTTCATCTCTATGAGTTTATTATGTGAATTCATTTTTGCTACTACTATTATGATTAGTCAATTCTTCTGATATTGGATTTCTAATTTGGAGCAAATTGTAATGGTTCATGCCTAAAAAATGTTGTAGAGTGCTTCTTTTTATATTAGTCTGAAGGTTGATCTAATTCTGCGATTTGGATTATAAATATTTTATATGTTTAAAATATTTCTCGAGGTGTTTTATTATTATTTAATTATGAATATGACTGGTTTTGAATGTTGTTATTCTTAAGTGTGGCATACTAGAAATGTGATTGATCAGATAATTCTTGATATTTGTCAATTTTGTTAGCTTTATTCAACCATTATTCACTCAATTTTTTTCTAACCCTTATCTCATTTCTATCCCTAAACTTACACTTTTAATTGAGCTTAATTGAGTCAACACCAATTAGTTGATAAGGTATACTAGCCTACTCTGGAGGTTGGATTGAAGTAATATTTGATCCATCCAATATCAGGTTTTGAGTTGTGATTAGCGGGTGTGCACCTCCAAAAAGTTCAAATTCATAGTCACACTTCAAGTTTTCCTTGATGTGAATTTAGACCCCAACAATTATGATCAATTTATTAGAAGAAAATATATTAACCAGATTTGGGGTCTCCAAGAAAATAGTCATAGATAATGGTAACTACTTTACATAATTTGAAATGATAGAGTTTTGTGCCAAATATAACATAGAGCTTTCACATGCCACAAATTATTATCCTCAGGGAAATGGCCTAGGTGAGTCCTCAAATAAAAATTTAATGACCAGGATCAAAATATCATTAGGTTAAAGCAAGAAAATTTGGGACACTACACTAAAATTTTTATATGGGTAGATAGAATATCTGTCAAAAGGAACATAGGAAAGTACCCATATGAAATGGTGTTTGGAGAAAATATTTTATTACCTCCTCATACAAAGAGAAATGCTTTGTTCTTACTTCTTCAAGACCATAAAAATGTCAATGTGATACAAATAAGATTAGATAAAATTGCACAATTACAAGAATATAGAAGAGAAGCTTTGAGCATAATGATAGAGCAAACTATGAAAATAGTGCAATTGTTCAATAAAAAAGCAAAATAAAAACCATTCTTGGAAGGAGATATTATGATCTATTGAGACCCTAAAAATGATAAGCATGATGAAAACGATAAACTAGAACCCAAATGGCTTAGACCTTATCAAGTAATTTAGATTGTTGGACAACACACTTATAGATTGCAAATCGTAGAAGGAGGGCAGATGAAAATACCAATCAATGGTCAACATATAAAAATATACCAAACCTGGTTTGGGTTAGAAGAGAGTAAAGTATATTTTTATTAAAAATATATATTTCAAGTCCTTGTTTCAGTATTTTGGTGATTAGTTAAGGGGAGAAATATTTTAGTTTTCATCTTCAAGTATTAGGTGACTAGGAAGTAAAGTGTCTATTTTTCCATTACTTATAGGTTATTAGGTAATAAAACACTTCTATTTTCTTTTTGTTGTTACTAGGTGATTAAGAAAAAATAATCAGTTAATTTCGTCTTTGCAACAACACTTTCTTTCAGTTTTTCATTTTATAGCTTAGGTGATCAGGTAGGATAATGTTGTTTGTTTTTATGTGATTTTATGAATGTAGGTACAAGGTCTAACCAGAGAGTTTGAGGTTCTCAAGCACCTCAAGTTTTTACCACCTGTCCTTGTCAGAGCCTATGTTGGATCCTCAAAATCCAACTTAAGAGTGATCCCTAATTTTAAATTTTGAAAGGTCATGCAAAGTTCTAGGTCTAGTGTGTTTTCAATCAAGTCAAGAATAAAAATGGTCTCTAATTTTAGTCACAATAAATCTTGTCCACCTTATAAATATTTCTTAGTTGTGGTTCTGTCTTGAGTTCCTCAAAATTCTGATATATTAATTTTTAAATAAAAGGGGATACCTAGAGGTCATTTTCAAAAATGCATATCCAACATCCTTCACCAATTTATCCTCAAAAGTCTAAGGTTCACACCACCTTGGAAAATCCCTAAAACCTTAATCTATTTCATAGTCCAAGTCTCCTTCATTTCATCATCCTTCCTTCCTAATATGTCTAAGAGTAATTCAATAATTTACCCCTTCACAAAACTTAGACTATACATATGCCATATTCCCTCATGTAATGCATAAAAGTGATCCACAAGATTTCCTCCTTCATAAACCATAACCCCAAAGTCTCATTGTCTATCATTTCACTTTTAGTCCACCATGTACCCATGTCACAAGTTATTCTGCTTGGTCTCTCCCTTTATAACCTTTGAAATTTTAATTTATCAAATATATCAAGGTTTTAAAGACAAAGGTTCCTCGAAAAAAATTACCTCCATTTCCAAATTCCACCCAATAAGTCAAATACCTTAGGCTATTTGCATATTATTTTTCATCCTATCCACCATACACCTTCATAAGATATCCCTTGGGTCATTCCAAAAAATCATATTCATCATCCCTAAGGTCCATAAATTTAATCTTTACCCCTAGGCCTAACACTTTATATAATTCATTTTCCTAAGGTTTATGTCCCAAGTCACGCCTCATCAAAAGCCAAGACGTATTTGAGCATTTTTTCCTAAGTCCATGTCCTCATTTCCATATTATTTCCTTTATTAAACCTATGTAAACATTACAAAATATTTCCATAACCCTAGGTTTCGAACAAAAGTAAGATGAATGGCCTAGAATTAATTAGTCAATAGAAGATGGACAGTCTAGAGAAAATCGGCCAAAATGAAACATATGGCTAAAAATAATTTAGCCAAATGGAGATCTACGACTAAAATGAACCGACCAAAAATAGATCAATGGCTTAGAGGAGTTTGGTTGAAGGTGATGTCAACATTTCAAATTCCCTTAGCAAGATCAATGACCTAGAGATGATTGGCCAAACGCAGATCAATGGTTTGGAGTGCTTCGATCGAAGGGAGATGGATGACGTAGAAGACATTCAATCAATTGGAGATATATGGCTCAGATTTTTGGTTGATAATAGATGAATGACTCAAAATAATTCAGCTAGAGTGAGATGGACAACCCAAAATTATTCAGTTAAAACCAAACGAACAGTGTGGAGTAATTTAGGTGATGATAGATGAATGGTTGAGAATGATTCGATCGAAATAGAGTCAAACATTCCAATCAAAGGGGACACTCAAATAAATGTCATCATCAAGATAAGGTATACAATTTTTTCTAATGTTTCATAGGTTTAATTCACATAAGAATTCATTTCCTTTTTTAATATTTTTCACTTATGCCATGTTCCTTAGAAGTATCTTGGTCTAAGCCCAAAAGTAGAGATTACTAAGTCTCAATGTTTTTACCATAAGCCTAAGTTGTGTTCCTTGAAATAAATTCAAACCAAGGTCAAAGAATTTCATGAGGTTGCATCCACATCCTATCCCCTCTATCATATTTGGGTCATTATGATTTTTCTAAAGGTTTAAGCCTAAATAATTTTTACCCAATTAATGTATTCATAACTAAAATCCTTAACCTAAGGATGAAATCATCCAATCAAAAGAAATCATGAGGGTCCAGTTACATTCTCCCCATTCTTATTATTTCATCTTTAAGTCCCTTAATTTTTCCTAAGTCAAAAGCATATTAAATTAATACCTATCCCTAAGGTTATACTTCCCCTCCCACTCCCATTCCATAAAGCATAAGATGTATGGATGAATTATTTTAGCTAAATATAGATATGTGGCTAAAAATACTTTGATCGAATGGAGATATACGATTGAGGTTCATTTCACTAAACAAAGATGCACAATCAAGAATATTTTTACCAATTTGAGATGAATGGTTGAGGATGTTTGATCGAAGGAAGATATGCGATCAGGAATGAATCGATCGAAGTCAAATCAATGGCTTAGATTGATTAAAAGGAAAAAATAAAAAAGGCTCATGCATTCGATCGATGGAAGATGAAAATTTGAGGGTGGATTGGTTGAAAATAGATGTGAGCTTAGAATATTTTTGCCAAAAATAGGCTCATGTATGGAGTTATACCTCATTAATAAAAAATATTTCATGGGCCCTCTAACAAAGAAAATCCAAGTGGAGTAATGACAAATGATTTAATAAAGATCCCAATAGCTAAGATAGGAACCAATTAGAGGATTTACAAGTACATAGGCTAAAGTACAAATATCTTCTCGGATCTGGCTACACATATGCTTTAAGACAATTTGAGTTAACCAATGACTCGTATTTAAATAAGTGCTCAATAAAATGACCAACCACATAAACCAATCAAAAGATAAAAAATTCATGATAGATTAGATCATTATAGGAGGTGATGTGTCAAGCTAATTATGGAAAAAATGCAAAGATAGTTGGTATAAATTTAATACACTTCATGCGATAAGGTGGTTTAAAAACACATTCATAGTCACAATGAGTACAAAGAGTTAAAAAGTAGTAGCAGTAAATATAAAAAACCAAGTAATTGAGTCAAATAAATTCTAGAAGAATTGTAGAGTTGAAGATTCACAGAGTTCCAAAGTTACAGAGAGTTATGGCTTCTTTGAGTGCCACCACCTCCACCAAGAGCAAGGTTGAACTGTTAGAGGAAGAACCACCATTTCAAAAGTTGCCAAGTAAGAGCATTGTTGAATAAGCATGGGGGATAGAAAAAACTACTATGTTCATCTTTGAAGCAAGCTTAGAGGATTGGAAACACCATCCAACCCTGCTCAGAGGCTTGTTCCAAAGAGCATATAAAAATAGAAATAGTTGAAGTCCATTTTGCAATAAATGGAAAGTTAACTTGGCCAAGTTGATTTTTCCTAGAGTATACTTCTCTTTTGACATCCTATCATGGTTGTAAATATTGTACAACCCAAAAATCAGGGTTGTAAGGAGTGGCACAAGTTAGGTCCTCTTCAGGTTGATGCCTGACAAGATCTGCAAAGTTTTTGTACTGGAGAAAGTGAACAATAGTTTTTGACAAAAATTAATTACCTCACAAGCTCAACATATGATTGGGACCTCTTTTTATGAAAATATTTTTTATTATAATGAACCGGTGTCAACCCAATTCCCAATTTATAAGTGCTCACTACGTAATTGAGATAAATACTATTTAGACATGATCAAAATTCTAATGGGGGTTGAGGATTTAAACTAGGTTGAAAAGGAATTCATTTTCATAATAGCCCAATGCAATAATATTAGGTAGTTTACCATATATAGGTGGTAAGACTTTATCAGTGACACTATATACAAAGAATTCAAAGAGTTATGGAGAGCCATAACTAAGCATAGGGAAATAATGCCTCGTTTCTCATTTTATTCCTTTCTCATCCACCTAATAGTGGGGAATCTAGATCAAAACTCAATTGTTGATCTGGTAGGAATGCTTGAAGGGTTGGTTCAAGATATTTTCTCATGTATACATGAAGGAGCATCCATATACACTCAATTCTTTAGCACATTTCTCCTCTCCATATACCACTCACTCTACAACAAGATTCCTTACAGGATAAATCTAAGAATAACCAAATTTTTATAGGAAAATAATATAGGGGATTACTTCTTCATAGAGGACCTCACTTACATTAGAAAATATGGTTCTAAATTATCTCCTAAAGCATTGTCTAGTTTTTACCCTATGTCAATAGCTACTTTAGAAATTATAATTCAAATTGCAGAGGAGGCCAAGCTGATGATCATAAGAAAACATGTCAAAATTCCATGGATCACTATCCCATGTAAGATGGGGGTATTATATTCATAGAAAGTACCCTAGGTTGTTAGGATCCTTACATAAGATGGACTCTTATGGTTTTTTTGAAATCATGTGGATACCTTATGATCCCTATGACTACTATAAAAATCATGCTCCAAAAAGGATGCCCATGACTCACCATGGAGATATGTTTAAAGAAGACATTAAGTTGAATTTAATAAAATGCCAGTCTTTGGATCAATATGGAAAGATAAAGAATTGAAAAGACCACATATTCAGATTGAAATAGTGGAAAATTATCCTGCTGAGTTGAAAGTATTGAGAGCAGCCATAGTAGAAATAGTTACCCCCTTAATCCCACTCACACTTCCAAAGGATTATTTAGATCTCATATTGGATATTGTTTCCCAAGAACCTAAACAAATAAATATGTTGACAAAGGTAATCAGTCATACAACAATAAAAAAGGAGGGTGCCCCTATTACTCAGGACACACACACCATTGTAGATGTTGGAAAAGGCAAGGAGATTATATTTGCTTCATATTTCCTAGATCAACCTGCTATTGAAGACTTGGCCAAATCATTAATTCTCCTCCAACATGATCAACAACTGACCACAAGTTTGCCTAAAGTGATACCCACTACCCTAAGAGTGAACAATAACAAGATGAATATTTTTGCGGTACCATGGAAGAGGATACAGGAAGGTGAAGAATTTTCCAATCTCCTCAAAGAGCACCAAATCAAAATTTAAAGTCCTCCCAGATCACCAACACATAAAAGGGATAGGATAGAAATGGATCCTATATCTCCTAAAATATTTACCCTAGTCAAAGCAAAGGAAGCTATTCAGTTCACTCCTTTTAAAGAAGAGCACATTCAAGTCGTAATAGAAGGAAGGATGATTGAAACTCGGCATGAAGATAAGGGGGAAATCTCAAGCCATACTCCAACCACTATAATTACAATTCCTAGATAGGGTATGAAGGGATTTTGAGTTTATACAACAACAAGGGATGCAAAGATCATAGGTAATAATGGTTAGCCTATTGAAATTTAGACTCTATGCTCAAGCATAGATTGCACTCGTTGTGGAGAAAGATATAACAAAGTTGAAAATCAAAGCCACCAAGAATTCTTAGGCGTTACATCAACTTTATAATGCATGAGCATCCATCGATGTAAGAGTGATCTTGTATCACCCAAATTTGTATTTGTTTTATTTTGTTCTAAAGTTTTTTTAGTTGTTTAGAGGATGGAGAAGTAGACCCAATGCCAAAATAATCGTCTCAATATCCTAAGCGGTTTGGGAGATATGTAAATTTTAAGGTCTTCTACCCTATCAAAACTAGTGAAAATCCTACTACTAAAACTTGAATGTCAATTTTGAAGGCCTTAGAGGCCCTGTAAAGAGCTGAAAAATAGTGGTAATTCCCTTTGGACATTATTAGGCCACCAACCCCTTCGAGATATTTCCAAAAACATGCGCCAATAGTAATTTTGAGCAACGAGTGATGAGTTATGACCTTGGGAATTTTACCCCCAAAATTAAAAATTCAAATAAATTGTTCTAGGTGGGAAAAGGGAAAATATGGTACTTGAGGGGGAATTTTGAATTTGTAAGGGTAGGTCTCTAGAAGATCCATTCTTCCATGAAAAATAATACAAGAAAATTTTGGCATTTCTCTATTTTCCTATTGATTGTGTGTTCTATTGATCTTAGTTCCACTTCACTTTATTAGTCAATATTTGCTCACCTACCAACTAGGTGTATTTGTAACACTTTGTCTGTAGAGAATATGACTTAGGGTCAAACATTGGGGAATGAATACTTTAACACTATAATCCAAGGTTTTAATCCCTTTGATGACCTTTAAATAAAAAAAAAATGAATAAATTGATTAAGAACAATAAGTTTCACATCACATATAAAGGTTCTAATATCATGGATGAACATAAAAATTGTAAGTCAAAGGGCATGAGCTCAAGTGCTTAAAATATGGACTTTTAGGATAAAAACCCAAATTCAAATCTCGCGAGCACAACTTCTAAATACAACTATGTGGTCTATTAAAATATTCTAGTAATGCAATCATGGTATAATTATTAAAATCATGATTTTTGTATGGGGTTCATTGTTGGATTTTTAAGCTTTATACTACCACAAAATATCACAAGCTATCTCAAAATATCAAAGAGGTCCCAATATAAAATAGCCACAATAATAAAGGTCAAGATAATAATATGATGAGTAGAATAATATGAGCAAATTAATGTATATATATATATATATATATCAAGGCTTATATAATAAAGAAAATAACATTCATTTTATACTAAAATATGAATGTAAATAGCCTAAATCATTCATGTACTATGCATGAAGAACAACTTACAATATTAATTGCTCAAAATGTATACAATATTTATTACTCCTCTTCCTCTTACAATAAGATAATAAGATATATGAATTATATTCTATGTCTTCTTATGGAGCATTATCTCCATAATATAGCCATAGTAGTATGACTCTTTATATACTTGACTATTTTTCTCCATATGCCAAGTCTCATGACTCTTGGATTATCTACTTGCTACTTGCATCATTGATGAACACTTGACTCTATAATATTTGCACATATTTACATGAATATTACACTTCTACTTTCACACCTAATCTAAGACACTTGTTCACACCTTTAAACTATATATTTACACTCTTACATACAAGACACTTGTGCACATTTACTCAACTCACACTTGCAATCTAACTTGCATGACACTTGTGCATATCCTGCACATTACAACTTTACATGGCACTTGTGCATTTTCTACATATTCACACTTATATAAAGAGGTAAATATAACTCACACTCTAACTATAGACTCAACCCTAATTTATTATTTACAAATGTACTATGAAGGCACCATAGGGGTATATTAGCATGTACCAAATAATTTAATATACCTCAACATCCCCTTGTATTACAATATTTGGTTATTGAAGACTTGAGTCTTCAATTTTGGTCTTTGTCTTTGTTTTCAATATTCAAGAGATCTTGCATTGTTCATGAGTGTTTGCCTCTCTTGAATCTACTTCATCATCTTGAACCTTGGGTTCATCTTTGATCTTTATGAGATCTGCTCTGAATTCTTCTTCATATTTATTCTTTAACTCTTTAGGTTTTGTATCTTTATGATTTGGATCATGAACTACTTGAACTTTTTCTTTAGCATCAGGTTCATGTGCATGAATAACTTGAACTTATAGATCAAGTGCTTCATTCTTAATTACTTTGTAATATAATTTTAGACCATGTATGATCTATTTTTCTTCTTTGATTTCTAAACACTTTATCAAAAATGTTTTTCCTATTGGAGTATATTACACTATTTGGTACATGCTAATGTACACCTATGGTACCTTCATGGTGCATACGTAAACTATATATTACGATTGAGTCATAGTTTAGAGTGTGAGTTATATTTTCCCTTTATGTAAGTGTGAAGTGTAAGAAATGTACAAATATCATGTAAAGTTGTAATATGCAATAAATGCACAAGTGTCATGTGAGTTAGAGTGTAAGTGTAAGTTGAGTCTATATGCACAAGTGTCTTGTATGTATGAGAATAATATGTAATGTAAATATGTGCACACGTGTCTTAGATTAGAGTATGTAATTTATAGAAGTGCAAGAGTCATATATAGGTGTGCATACATTATAGAGTCAAATGTTGATCAAATATGCAAATGTCAAGCAGATAAGCCAAGAGTCATGAGAATTGGCATATGAAAAGGAATAGTCAATTATCCAAAAAGTCATATTACTATGGCTATATTATGGATATAATACTCAATAAGTAAATAACAATTACAATTTGAAGAAAAGAGAAAGTCACTATCATATTTGCAAGAGAAAGAGGAGTAAAAAATATTGCATACATTTTGAGCAATTAATATTGTAAGTTATATTACATGCTTCGTACATTTGATTAAGGATATTTATATCCATATTGTTGCATATTATTGAATGTTATTTAGTTTTTTATAAGCCTTATATTACATATTAATTTGCTCATATTATTCTACCCTTACCATTATCTTGACCTTATTATATTGTGGTTATATTATATTTGATCCTATGATATTTAACGTATGATATTTGTGGTAGTATTAAGACTTAAAAATACATTGGTGGTGTCAGATCTACCACCAAACTTTGTCCATATTGACAAGAGTTCATTTTAGCCACTTTTGCAAAATCAATTTTATCTAGTTTGATAAAGTTGATTAAGAGTCTATCCACTTTGAAGGCAGTGAGACTCAAACTCTATTATAAGATCATATTGAGTAGAAAAGCTAGAGTCTTTCCATGGTTGAAGAATAACCGGTGAAGACTAGGACTCAACTATATTAACTGGTGAATCAAATTTAATATAGTTGATCATTTTAGAGCTATAGCCAACCCTTGATATTGATAGAAGATACAAGGACATTCAAGTCACCTTAACATTGATAGATATTTTATGGACATTGAATATCACCTTGATATTGATAGAAGATACAGGGATATTAATTTTCACCTTGATATTGATAGAGATTTTAGGGACATTCAACATCACCTTGACATTGATAAAGATTTTAGGGACATTCAACATCACCTTGAAATTGATAGAAGATACAGGGACATTCAATGTCACTTTAACATTGATATAGATTTTAGGGATATTCAAAGTCACCTTGATAATAGTAAAGTTTTGATATTAATATATTAAGCAACAAAAATAAGATTTAGATCACAAAGATATTGACCTTGACATTGGTCCAAGAAGCCAATATAGAAAATATAGTAGCAATAGAATGAGAAGCATTCAAAGCTTTCTAAGAAAAGATAGCAACATATTGAGAAGCATTCATAGCTTCTTAAGAGAATATAGTTGTAGTGGATTTAGAAGCATTCAAAGCTTCCTAATATAAGGAGAGTAGAACAAAAGATATTAGAAGTCAATAATATCATTCTTGAAGAAGGATAAAGAGGTACATAGATTAATTTATATTAATTCAAAAATTATATTGAGAATATCATTGTTGAATAAGGATAAAGAAACACCTAGATTACTTTATATTTCTTCAAGCATTGGATATACAGTGGATAAGAACTATAAGTTTTCAAGAATATTCAAATATTGACATAGATGATAAAATTGAAGAATAGAGACACTTCAAAAAAAGAGGTCCATATAGAGAATTGAGGCCCTTATAAGTTGAAATAAGAGAGGCTGTTATACATAAAAAGAGAAGCCCTTTATAGAGTAGAAAAAGAGGTTTGAATACAAAGAAGAATTTAAGGGGCTTGAGGTCTAATAGATAGAGGTATATAAGCAAACATACAGTGAAAATAAAGGGCCAAGACCTATTCAAAGAATAACATAAAAGAGGCCTAAGATATATCTAGTATATATGAAATCTTAAGACATATTCATAGAAAAGAAGAGGTTTGAGACATATGCAGAGAATAGAGTACATAGAGGTTAAATATAGAAGATATTTTAAGGGTCATATTGAAAGAATAAGGTAGCCTATATTTATTAAAAGGAAATAAAAGATGTTTATTATAGAAGGGATATTTATAGGTATTAGAGAAAAACCAAGGAGTAAGACATAAAGTCTTAGATAAAAGTAACAATGTTACATGCAAAGCAACAAGATGTTAAGCTAAGAAAAGAGAATAAATTTTATAGAGTTATCAAACATTAATTATAAGACCTACAATAAAAACACCAATTCAAAGCATTCACTAGAAGCATCAAATTCAAAGAATTGAAGAGCCAAAATTGAAAAACTGTTGCAAAGCCAAAGTTGAAGCATTGAAGAGCCGAAGTAGAAACATTATTGTAGAGTTGAATCCAAAGTGATAAAGCCATAATGTTGATGCAGAGGGAAGCCAAAGCGTTGAAGAGATAAATCTAGAATGTTGATGCAAACAAAAACTGATGCATTGAATATAATTCATAACATTGAAGCCAAGGAAAATTAATATGTTGGAGCACTACCTTGGAATGCTACAGACAAAGTGTTACAAATACACCTAGTTGGTAGGTGAGCAAATATTGACTAATAAAGTGAAGTGGAACTAAGATCAATAGAACACACAATCAATAGGAAAATAGAGAAATGCCAAAATTTTCTTGTATTATTTTTCATGGAAGAATGGATCTTCTAGAGACCTACCCTTACAAATTCAAAATTCCCCCTCAAGTACCATATTTTCCCTTTTCCCACCTAGAACAATTTATTTGAATTTTTAATTTTGGGGGTAAAATTCCCAAGGTCATAACTCATCACTCGTTGCTCAAAATTACTATTGGCGCATGTTTTTGGAAATATCTCGAAGGGGTTGGTGGCCTAATAATGTCCAAAGGGAATTACCACTATTTTTCAGCTCTTTACAGGGCCTCTAAGGCCTTCAAAATTGACATTCAAGTTTTAGTAGTAGGATTTTCACTAGTTTTGATAGGGTAGAAGACCTTAAAATTTACATATCTCCCAAACTGATTAGGATATTGAGACGATTATTTTGGCATTGGGTCTACTTCTCCATCCTCTAAACAACTAAACAAACTTTAGAACAAAATAAAACAAATACAAATTTGGGTGATGCAAGATCACTCTTACATCGATGGATGCTCATGCATTATAAAGTTGATGTAACGCCTAAGAATTAAAATTGCATTTTAGAATCTAAGTAGTAACAAGGAAGGAAAGAAAAGTTTATAAAATAACATTTGAGGGGAGGTTACATGCCTGAGGAAGAATTTTTATAACATAGGTGTAACAACAGACCTTCACTCACATGTTTACTTACAAGTGTAAGTTTGTGAATAATATTTGAGAAGTTTGAAAGGAAGTGAGAACAAGTTAGAAGTAAGCACATAAGACACTCAAAGTGGAGTGACCAATTTATACATGCACAACAAAAAAAATAAGGTTGGTTGGAATAGTTTAGGGTTTTAATATATTTGATGTTTAATTTTGGAAACTAGGAGAGATAAGGTTAATTTTGAAAAGTAAAAGAGATAAAGTTAATTTAAAGTTTAAATTTGAAATGTAAGAGAGAGAAGTTTTTATTTGAAGTTTTAAAGTTTTTTATAGTTGTTATATGTGGTGATAAGCAGAGTTAATTAAGTTTCTTTAAATTTTTTAAAATACTTTATTAGGTTGGAGTGATAAGGACTTCAACTAGTTTATTTGATTGTTAAAAACTTTTAAGTTTGAAGTTTTGAAGAATATTTAATTTGTTATTTGAGAAATTTATAAATTAAAAAGTTTTTAGAGTTTTGTACAAATATAAATTTATTGAATATAAAAGGTTTTCAACACCAAAATTTAGGAAAACATAAATTTGTAAAATTACATATTAGTTTCTAAAACTAGGGAGACAAGGTTTACTACTTCATAGTAATTAAACTATGAACTTTGAATTATTTAAACATAGGGAGATATAAGGTCGTCTACTTCAAAAGTTTCATATCATGGAAGAAATTATTAAAATTGCATTAAAAAAGGATAGTGAAGAAATAATGAACAAGTTAAAGTTTTATTTTCAAAAGATGATAGATGATCTTGATAAAAAAGAATCATTAAATATTTATGAAGATCCAAAATTGAGTCTTGCTACTACAAAATAAAAAACTATTAAAACCATTGAATATTATCATCATCTTCAACTTATATACATGGAAAATAAGACAAGAGCAGCTTTGGAAGTACATAAAAGGTTATGTTATTTTACCAAGAAAACATATGAACTTGAAACTCTAGAAAGGATTAATAAAGAAATAAAAATATGTTCAAGATGCATTTATTGTAATAGAATTGGTCATGAAAAAGCAAATTGTTGGAGTTTTCATCCATGTAAATATTGTGGAAGAAAATTTGATTCTTCTATTTTTTGCTGGTACAAGGAGAAATATTGTAGAAGGTTTGAAAGAGCATTATTGTTTAGATTAGACTATTTTTTTCATAGACTTGTTTCTGAAGCATCTTCTAACATGGATCCAAGTGCGCAATTTCTAAAATACAAGAAGAGAAAACATTCAAAAAATAAGGAAAAGAAAAATGGATCAAATATGGTCCAAAATTTTCTTACAAATAAGGTAGATTTCATAGTCAATCTAAGTGTAAAGGCAAAGGAAATATTCTTATGCGAGAATATAATGACAATGAGAGAGTTCAAGAAGTTTATAATATTAAACCTATAAATATTTAAGAACATGAAGTTGAATCTAAAGAAACTAAAGATGAACTTGATGGAGCTCAAGCAGAAGATCACATGCATTGCAAGGTCACTTGAAGAATGAACATGAATATGAAGACCATGATTGAATATTAAAGTCTTCAATAACCAAATAATATAATATAGAGGGGATATTGGAGTATATTACATTATTTGGTACATACTAATGTATCCCCATGGTACCTTTATGGTACATATGTAAATAATAAATTAGAGTTGAGTCAATTTAGAGTGAGTTATATTTCCCAATTATATAAGTGTGAATGTGCAAGAAATGCACAAGTGTCACGTAAAGTTGTAATGTGCAAGAAATGCAAAAGTGTCATGTGAGTTAGATTGCAAGTGTAATTCGAGTCTATGTGCACAAATGTCTTGTATGTATGAGAACAATATTGTTGAAAATTTTGAGTGGTTGTGTTGTCATTGATTTCAAGAGTTAGTGTCATTGAGCAGTGCAAGGTTTTGGCAAAAGGAGGGTTAAAATATTTATATTTTAAGCCCAAAATATTTGGTTTAAAAAGCTTCACATTATTGGTCAAAATGTTGGATAAATATTCTAAAGGAAGGGGATATCTAGGCCCAAAGGAAATAATCTTATATTATTTATTATTATAATATTAAGGTTTAAAAATAATGCCTAAGGATTTAGACACCCTAATTTATATTCTAGGGTCTTTCCAATTTGTTGAAGGAAAACCAATGAATACTAGGACTCAACTATATTGAATAAAAGGTCCAACTTAGAAGAAAAGTTGGATATATTGATAGAGGAAGCCAACTTGGAAGAAAAGTTAGATATTGAATATTGAGAAAGAATCAACTTAGGATAAAGTTGGTCATTTAGGTATATTTAGAGTCACTTTGACATTAATTTTGGGTTCTCTAGCAAGGATTATAAGCATATTAGGTTCTTAGGTGTGACCTAAGACATTACAAGAAGTTGTAGAATATTTTAGATAGGTAGAGGAGTAACATTACTACAAAAGTTGAGAAGCTTCCTATAGAGATAGAAAAGAATTTTAGCTTCTAAATATTGAGAAGCAATACAAGTTTTTTAAGTACATGGATTTAGAATAGTGAAGGATCAGGTCAAGACTAAATTGACCTTGACATATTTGAAGTAATAGTAAGCAAATAGTAAAGAAGAGGTAAGCATGTTCCTAGGATACATTGAAGAACTAGGATGACTAAATATATGTTTATATCATTTTAGTCTTAGCCACAAATCACTTTTTGAAGTAGGTTCTTCAAGGTAGACACTTATTACAATAGTAAAGCAAAGAAGTATAAATTTTATAAGAGGCCATAATATCAAGGCCAATATAATAATCTATCTAATATTATAGCTATTTACGTGCTAGTATCCAAGATTCAAGTGTTATTATATAATGAATCATTATCAAGTTATATACCATTGGTTAGGTGCTAGTATAGAAGAAGATATTTTTTATGCTCAATATAAATTCGATAGGAGGCCATAATATCAAGGCCAATATAAGAAGCTATCTAATATTATAACTATTTATGTGCTAGTATCCAATATTCAAGTGTTATATACAAAACCGTTATCAAGTTATATAGCATTGGTTAGGTGCTAGTTTAGAAGAAGATCTTCAAGAAATAATAGAAGATATATAAGCTACAATTCAATATCTACAAGAAGATAATGAACAAAGAGCTAAAGAAGGTAGAGAACATAGATCTAAAGGTAGAACATAGAGAAACATGAAAAGAAAAAGATATCTAGTCATATCTAGAGAAGATATATCTATTTTTCATTAAGAAAAAGAAGATACTTAGCCATTAGAATGTGCAAGTTGATTAGTGATTTGGCCACCATTATAAGGAACAAGTTTCCTAACTATTTGGACACCATAAAAATGTGTAAGATTGACTGGCCATTTATCCACCATTAGAATACGTAAGTTGCTTGGTTATCCAGTCACCATCAAAATACTAGGAAGATATTTGACCTCCAGTGAAGAAATATCAAGAAAAATTTGGCCTCTTCCAACAAAGAGAAGACTATGAATACATTTGGTCTCTAGTGAATAAAATACTAAGAGATGTTTGGTCTCCTCCAATAAATAGAATACCAAGAAGACATTTGATCTCCCATGAAGAAAATACAGGGAGATGTTTGGCCTCCTCCAATAAAGAGAAGACTAGGAGACATCTAGCCTCTAGCAAAGAGAAGACCAGGAGATATTTGACCTCTAGAAAAGAGAAGACTGAGAGATATTCATCCTCTAGAAAAGAGAATACTAGGAGATATTTAGCCTCCAACAAAGCCCAATGAAGAGAATATTGGGAGATGTTTAATATCCAATAAAGAGAAAGATATTCAAAGCTCTCAAGGCCCTCACAACAAGTAATGATCTACCTTAAAGGAGAGATAAATATTCGAGGTGAGTAGTGGAAAGAGCATTGAAAGAGAGACAAGCATTCAAGGTGAGCAATGGAAATAACATTCAAGGAAATACAAGAATTCAAGGTGAGGTAGTTGAAAGAGAATTTGAGTTAGGATAGTGGAAGGAGTAAGAAACATTAGAGGTGAGATAGTCAAAGTCATTGAGAAGAAGCATGTAGCAATAACGCTTTTTTCACAACAACAAAATCAACATTAAGAGGCTTAGGTAACATTATTTAATGTTACATTCTATTTTCATCACATAGTGAAGATTTGGAGGGAAATAGATGCGAATTTGACTTTTTGAAATCCTAGGTAGAGTAATATGGGTTAGGTATTATTATGGTTTTTCAAAAATAAATTTTAATTTGAATTTATGATTTTTATGGACTGATAAGGTTTGAAGAGTTTATTTTTTTTAAAGGTTGAAGATTAGAAAAAATAAAATATTGATTGGAGTTAAAAGGTTTTTTAAGGTTTTTGAAATTTTTAGAGAGTGGAGTTATTTTTAAGATTTTGAATATTATAAGTTTTTTAAGGAGTGAAGTTTTTTATTTGAAGTAATTTAAGAATTTTAAAGTTTTTTGAAGTTTTTTTGAAAATTTTTGAAATGTGAAATTTAGCAAATTTTATATATTTGGGAGTTAAAAGGTTTTCAACATTAAAGGATTAGAAAATTTAAAATTTGTATATTTTATATTTGAGTTATTAATTTTTAATTAGGGATATAAAAGGATTACTGCTTTAAAAGAAATTAAAATTATCAATTTGAATCATCATGGAAGAAATTATTAGAAATGCATTAAGTGAAGGTAGTGAAGAAATGGTCAAAAAGCTTAATTTTTATATTCAAAACTTAATAAATGATTTTTATGGAAAGAAGCAAATGATAAATGGTTAAAAATAAAAATTATATTTATTTCTTAAAGATGCAAAAGATGAAAAATTTACAACTCTTATAAGCTATCTTCATGAAATATTTTTTAGAACATTGTGGAATTCACAAATAACCATTATACTTTCCTTAGAAGAATGTTTAATGATGAATTTGCCATTACTTACCTTTGAGATATTTCAATAAAAATTCCAAAAGAAGAAATATGGTAATGATAACTCATATAATTTTAATAAAGTGTATATCAACTTCAACAAGGAAACATTGAAATCAAGATTGTATTAGTGCAGTGATTTACTAACTCAATGTTTAGAAGTCATATCATCAGGTACATAATAATTAAATATGAATAAGTGAAGAGGCAAGAAGAAGAAGAGAGGTAAGCACACAAGGAAGGCTAATGGAAAACTTGGATCCAAATCCAAAGAAGAATCATATACTAAAGATTTAGATAAATACCTGAAAGAGGTAGCTTAAAGTTGAAGATGAATCTTAAACAGAGGTTCATGAACAATGCAAGGTCACTTGAAGATTGAAGATAAATATGAAGACCAATATTGAAGACTAAAGTCTTCAATAATCAAATAATATAATACAAGGGGATGTTGAGGAATATTACATTATTTGGTACATGCTAATGTACCCCTATGGTGCCTTCATGGTACAATTGTAAATATGTAATAGATTAGGTTTGAGTCTATAATTTATAAGTGATTTATATTTCCCCTTTTATGTAAGTGTCAATGTGTAGGAAATGCATGTGTCTGTAAGAGTATAATGTGTAGAAATGCACAAGTGTCATGTAAGAGTGCAATGTGTATATATGCACAAGTATCATGTAAGTTAGAGTGCAAGTATAGATTGAGAGAATGTGTACAAGTATCATGTATGTAAGAGTGCAATGTAATGTGAGGATGTGCACATGTGTCTTAGGTTAGGAGTGCATTGTAACGACCCTACTTGGAAATACTCATTATTGACAATAAATTATGTATTGATGTGGATGTCTAATGCATAATTTTATTTTATAATGTCAATATAATTGGGTAATTGCACTTTACACTTTGATTCTACTCTTGGAATATGGTACTGCTGAGGCATTTGTGGTTGTAGGACTAGGTACTCTCATTGATGGAATAATAAGGATAACCACCTAAGTTGAGAGAAATTTTGGAAAATGATGGTGATAATTTGGTCATTGACATCTTAGGGTAGCAAAATACCCTCCATATAGATGCATTGCATTGTGATTATTTCATGTTTACACCATTGGACCGGGAAGTTCTTGTGCAATGATTCTTCTTAATAAATTGGTGATAGAAATAGACTATCTTAAAAGGGCCACCTACTTAAGTATAAAACAATGGTGTGTAATAATGTTAGTGTGAATGACATGTATGCTTGTATGTTATATGCATAGATTTATGGATTAGAACTATTAAAGTATTAATTTTTTGGTAACCTTAATACTTGAGAATATTAGTATCAATGCTAATAATTAATATTAGCAATTAAAACTAATAAAGTGAATTATCAAATTAATTCTTGAGGATGCATTAATCATTGCTATATTTTTTCTAATATTAAAATATTAAGGAATATTGCATTATGGATTCAAAAAGTATTAAAAAAAATAATTATCCATTCTTAATTAATCCCCATAAGTATTTCAATATTGGAAACATTCTAAAAATAATGTTATGAGCTGAAGGTGGACAACTCGAGTGAAGCTCGTGGGAAGAATGTTAGGTTCTTTGAGAACCATTTCAAGGTATTTATAGGGAGACTTATATGAGTTTTGGGGAATCTTTTGGAGGCAAAAATAAGGAAACATAAGCTAGAAGGGAAGCACATGCGTAAGAGAAATTAAATAGGACAAGCATAGAGAGATAAGCACCATAGGTGTTGAAGCTTCCCTCTAAAGCATAAAAACTTGCACCATATAGAAATAAAATAAAATGAAAATGAAAACACGATGCAAAGAAATCAAATGATTATTAATCCTACTATATTAAATTGTATTGATTCCTATAAAAGGTGTTACATAGAGTTCCCTTCGGGAGATTTTCATTGATGATACAATATTACAATGAGGATCATGATGTCCCTTTTCATCAGATAGAGCTTTCCTAGGTGTAATATGAAAGGTTCTCGTACTAACAACAATGTTTCGAGAGTGGGTTTCCTTGTGATCATCGCTAGAGAGTTGAGTCCAAAGTCTTTCACTATACTTAAACCCTATAACCTACAAATAATAAAATAGAAGCAATTTAGTAGCATTTGTAGGGCCCACCAAGGTTGGACCCGTATTGATCAGGAAATATAAAGTGAGATAAAAAGTGGATGCATGCATACAATAATGGAAATCTACGCTATTGCAGTATGATAAAGTGCATAAAATGAAATATCTACTGATGAAAATAAGAATTTAAGCTAAGATGTAGAAAAAATGATAAAATCGGTCACCTGATCGAGACCATATCAGGTCAAGATGATATTTGTCTACAAATTATATTAGGGTGAGATGGTCATTATTGTAGATGTGTAACTCTATGAAAACAATCATGGACAATGTTTGGATGACTCTGGAAAGTGTTTTGTTGATGAATTTATGGTGAAGTGAAGGTAGGTGAGTGGATTTGAGAGATCTAGAGCAATGATATGGATCAAGTAAAAATTACGTGGTGACCCATCAACATTGATTCGAGTAGTAGGAAGGTATGGTGATATTTTTGTAGTACTTCATTGCTTCAACTTATGAATTAGTGATCATCAAATGGAGGGGGAGAGCTCCATTTTATAGTCTTCTTAGCATGCAACCAAAAAGGTAAGTGAGGGAAAGGAGGCAACAAATAGGACAACTATAGGTTTAGTAGTTGTTAGAGGCAGGTAGGTGATGATTGCTTACTGATTGTAGGTTAATGGTTGGCACTCTTTTGTTGCCTCCAGATGATTTATGACTGTCAACCTTCACACAACCACTAACATTATCTTTTAAAATTATTTTTGTTAATTATATAAAAGTAAAATAAATATTTATCAAAATATTACATCATAATTTTTATATATTATTATAACAACCATGTAAATAAAATTATTGGACTATTTTAAGTAAATATTTACGCTATACCTATGATACACATTTCTTATCATGACACACAAACAAATAAAACTTACTATTGATTGTGGAGCTTGATTCTCTCTCTAATTCAGAGGTCTTGTTTTTAGCCACACTTAGACCCATTCCATGAAGAGGGGATGTAGGGAGGGTAATACCCCCCTACTTGTATTTACGGGGGGTCTAGAATAGATATTTTTTCCCTTTGTAAATCTGGATCATTTATTATTAGGTCACAAATCGGGTGACAGATTTTAGGCAGGCATTTTTTGCCCTAAATTATAACTCTATTTTATAAAGAGGATTTCAAGTGGCGGATATGTAGTAGGGTAATAGATGGCAGTAGAAGAAGAGGAGGTTAAAATAGATTTGTTGTAGGTTGTATCCTTTGATTTTTCTGGACGAAATAAAAGGTTTGGTTATTTTCTCTGTGGATGTATCCTGTATTGGGTGAACCACGTATATCTATCTTTTTTATTGTGGTTTTTGATTGTGTTATTCTTCTATGTTATATTTCTGCATTTATATTATTGCTCATGCATTTTTATTTCTAACACTTACTAGACCTTTTTTTTAATATTTATGATATTCATACTTTGTTATAATACCCAAACAAATAAAATTTATTAGGGCCTAAAATTTTTAACTAATATTTTATGATATTTATATCTCACCCATATAAATAAAACTTATTGGACTCCTTTTAAGCCAAAATTTCTCAATACTCAAATTGTATGATAACAATATCTCATAATGTTAGACATACAAGTAAGATCCATTAGACTCCTTTTTAAGTCAAAATTTTTTAACACTCAAACTCTAATTACATGAATTATTAATTTTTTTTTGCATATACTAGAGGAATCGGTAATTTGTTACATTTTTCATTGCCTCTTCATGGGTTCGAATCCTGATCCTTGCTACCACTAAATTAATAATATTAAATTTTTACTTATAATAGTAAAATTTATATTAAAATATAATAATTTAAATAAATATATTTCATAAACTTTTAAAAATTATATTTTTATTAAAAATTATGGCTAATTATTTTATTATAACAATAATGATGATTTTAAGTCATATACACAAATTAGAAACTAACTTATGAAATCAACATGCATCTAATATTACCATAAAAACTTTAAAATCAAAGGGGTTTTGTAATAATTTCCAATACCAATTTCATCTCTAAATTATTATCAATGATAATATCTAACATTTTGATTTTTTTTTCAATTAGTTATATGGGATTGAAATGGCCCCACCCATATTACATCATCACCACATAGTGGTATTACAACAAAGCTTGGATATTATCCATATATCATTTTTGGCCAAACTCAAACTTGGGTCTTCTCCTTAAACATTGAGAAATCTAACCGGTTGAGCTAATACCACTTGATTAACATTTTTATTTTTTGGTCAAAACAATGATTTAATATTTTAATATAACACATTTTAAAAACAAATAACTAGTAAAAATATAAAATTGATTGATAGTTTATTTTATTATTTTTTATTACCTCTATAATTTGATACAAAATTTTAAAATAGTTGAGGCTTAATTGATTAAATTCATCAACTTTTAAAACTTACACTAGGTTCAAATCTTACCAAATAATATATGCATAAATTGTTAAGATGATGTAAAATTATTGTAATACAATCATAATATAATACAAGTGGAACCCATTTCAATACCACATAACTAATCTTATAGATAGGTAATGGCATGAGATCAAGTGGTTAAAAACTTGCAAAAAGTAGGTATGAATCTTGTCAAGTAATACATGTGTAATTGTCAAAATGTTGTAATATTATGGTAATATGATCATGATGTAATACACATTAGCCCATTTCAATATCACATAAAAACAAGTGGTTAAAAACTTGAGATCCTACAGTGTAAATCATAGTTTCAATCTTGTCTAGCAATATATGCATAAGTTCTAAAATGGTTTGTTGTAAAACAACCATGTGCTCCCTTTGAATGATATGTTAATACAAAGGGTTATCTTATCACAATGTCTATCATAAGAAAAGTATTTGAACTCAATTTGTTTGATATAAAGTTTTGAAATTGGGCTTGTGATAATATATGATTATATTTTCTTTATAAAGAACCCCAATGACTTAGGGTCAAACATTGGGGAATGAATACTTTCACACTATAATCCAAGGTTTTAATCCCTTTGATGACCTTTAAATAAAAAAAAAATGAAGAAATTGATTAAGAACAATGAGTTTCACATCACATATCAAGGTTCTAATATCATGGATGAACATTAAAATTATAAGTCAAAGGGCATGAGCTCAAGTGGTTAAAATATGGACTTTTAAGACAAAGACCCAAATTCAAATCTCGCTAGCACAACTTCCAAATACAACTATGTGGTCTATTAAAATATTCTAGTAATGCAATCATGGTGTAATTATTAAAATCATGATTTTTGGATGGGGTTCATTGTTGGATTTTTAAGCCTTATACTACCACAAAATATCACAAGCTATCTCAAAATATCAAAGAGGTCCCAATATAAAATAGCCACAATAATAAAGGTCAAGATAATAATATGATGAGTAGAATAATATGAGCAAATTAATGTATATATATATATATATATATCAAGGCTTATATAATAAAGAAAATAACATTCATTTTATACTAAAATATGAATGTAAATAGCCTAAATCATTCATGTACTATGCATGAAGAACAACTTACAATATTAATTGCTCAAAATGTATACAATATTTATTACTCCTCTTCCTCTTACAATAAGATAATAAGATATATGAATTATATTCTATGTCTTCTTATGGAGCATTATCTCCATAATATAGCCATAGTAGTGTGACTCTTTAGATACTTGACTATTTCTCTCCATATGCCAAGTCTCATGACTCTTGGCTTATCTACTTGCCACTTGCATACTTGATGAACACTTGACTCTATAATATTTGCACATATTTACATGAATATTACACTTCTACTTTCACACCTAATCTAAGACACTTGTTCACACCTTTAAACTATATATTTACACTCTTACATACAAGACACTTGTGCACATTTACTCAACTCACACTTGCAATCTAACTTGCATGACACTTGTGCATATCCTGCACATTACAACTTTACATGGCACTTGTGCATTTTCTACATATTCACACTTATATAAAGAGGTAAATATAACTCACACTCTAACTATAGACTCAACCCTAATTTATTATTTACAAATGTACTATGAAGGCACCATAGGGGTATATTAGCATGTACCAAATAATTTAATATACCTCAACATCCCCTTGTATTACATTATTTGGTTATTGAAGACTTGAGTCTTCAATCTTGGTCTTTGTCTTTGTCTTCAATATTCAAGAGATCTTGCATTGTTCATGAATGTTTGCTTCTCTTGAATCTACTTCATCATCTTGAACCTTGGGTTCATCTTTGACCTTTATGAGATCTGCTCTGAATTCTTCTTCATATTTATTCTTTAACTCTTTAGGTTTTGTATCTTTATGATCTGGATCATGAACTACTTGAAATTTTTCTTTAGCATCAGGTTCATGTGCATGAATAACTTGAACTTCTAGATCAAGTGCTTCATTCTTAATTACTTTGTAAGATAATTTTGGACCATGTATGATCCATTTTTTCTTCTTTGATTTCTAAACACTTTATCAAAAATGTTTTTCCTGTTGGAGTATATTACACTATTTGGTACATGCTAATGTACCCCTATGGTACCTTCATGGTGCATACGTAAACTATAGATTACGGTTGAGTCATAGTTTAGAGTGTGAGTTATATTTTCCCTTTATGTAAGTGTGAATGTGCAAGAAATGTACAAGTGTCATGTAAAGTTGTAATATGCAAGAAATGCACAAGTGTCATGTGAGTTAGAGTGTAAGTGTAAGTTGAGTCTATATGCACAAGTGTCTTGTATGTATGAGAATAATATGTAATGTAAATATGTGCACAAGTGTCTTAGATTAGAGTATGTAATTTATAGAAGTGCAAGAGTCATATATAGGTGTGCATACATTATAGAGTCAAATGTTCATCAAATATGCAAGTGTCAAGTAGATAAGCCAAGAGTCATGAGACTTGGCATATGAAAAGGAATAGTCAATTATCCAAAAAGTCATATTACTATGGCTATATTATGGATATAATACTCAATAAGTAAATAACAATTACAATTTGAAGAAAAGAGAAAGTCACTATCATATTTGCAAGAGAAAGAGGAGTAATAAATATTGCATACATTTTGAGCAATTAATATTGTAAGTTATATTACATGCTTCGTACATGTTGATTAAGGATATTTATATTCATATTGTTGCATATTATTGAATGTTATTTGGTATATTATAAGCCTTATATTACATATTAATTTGCTCATATTATTCTACTCTTACCATTATCTTGACCTTATTATATTGTGGCTATATTATATTTGATCCTATGATATTTAACCTATGATATTTGTGGTAGTATTAAGGCTTAAAAATACATCAGTGGTATCAGAGCTACCACCAAACTTTGTCCAGATTGACAAGAGTTCATTTTAGCCACTTTTGCAAAATCAATTTTATCTAGTTTGATAAAGTTGATTAAGAGTCTATCCACTTTGAAGACAGTGAGACTCAGACTCTATTATAAGGTCATATTGAGTAGAAAAGCTAGAGTCTTTCCATGGTTGAAGAATAACCAGTGAAGACTAGGACTTAACTATATTAACTGGTGATTCAACTTTGAAATAGTTGATCATTCAGGGCTATAGCCAACCCTTGATATTGATAGAGGATACAAGGACATTCAATGTCACCTTAACATTGATAGATATTTTATGGACATTGAATATCACCTTGATATTGATAGAAGATACAGGGATATTAATTTTCACCTTGATATTGATAGAGATTTTAGGGACATTCAACATCACCTTGACATTGATAAAGATTTTAGGGACATTCAACATCACCTTGAAATTGATAGAAGATACAGGGACATTCAATGTCACTTTAACATTGATATAGATTTTAGGGATATTCAAAGTCACCTTGATAATAGTAAAGTTTTGATATTAATATATTAAGCAACAAAAATAAGATTTAGATCACAAAGATATTGACCTTGACATTGGTCCAAGAAGCCAATATAGAAAATATAGTAGCAATAGAATGAGAAGCATTCAAAGCTTTCTAAGAAAAGATAGCAACATATTGAGAAGCATTCATAGCTTCTTAAGAGAAGATAGTTGTAGTGGATTTAGAAGCATTCAAAGCTTCCTAATATAAGGAGAGTAGAACAAAAGATATTAGAAGTCAATAATATCATTCTTGAAGAAGGATAAAGAAGCACATAGATTACTTTATATTACTTCAAATATTATATTGAGAATATCATTGTTGAATAAGGATAAAGAAGCACCTAGATTACTTTATATTTCTTCAAGCATTGGATATACAGTGGATAAGAACTATAAGTTTTAAGAAGATTCAAATATTGACATAGAGGCAAAAATTGAAGAATAGAGACCCTTCAAAGAAAGAGGTCCATATAGAGAATTGAGGCCCTTATAAGTGGAAATAAAAGAGGCCCTTATACATAAAAAGAGAAGCCCTTTATAGAGTAGAAAAAGAGGCTTGAATACAAAGAAGAATTTAAGAGGCTTGAGGTCTAATAGATAGAGGTATATAAGCAAACATACAGTGAAAATAAAGGGCCAAGACCTATTCAAAGAATAACATAAAAGAGGCCTAAGATATATCTAGTATATATGAAATCTTAAGACATATTCATAGAAAAGAAGAGGTTTGAGACATATGCAGAGAATAGAGTACATAGAGGTTAAATATAGAAGATATTTTAAGGGTCATATTGAAAGAATAAGGTAGCCTATATTTATTAAAAGGAAATAAAAGATGTTTATTATAGAAGGGATATTTATAGGTATTAGAGAAAAACCAAGGAGTAAGACATAAAGTCTTAGATAAAAGTAACAATGTTACATGCAAAGCAACAAGATGTTAAGCTAAGAAAAGAGAATAAATTTTATAGAGTTATCAAACATTAATTATAAGACCTACAATAAAAACACCAATTCAAAGCATTCACTAGAAGCATCAAATTCAAAGAATTGAAGAGCCAAAATTGAAAAACTGTTGCAAAGCCAAAGTTGAAGCATTGAAGAGCCGAAGTAGAAACATTATTGTAGAGTTGAATCCAAAGTGATAAAGCCATAATGTTGATGCAGAGGGAAGCCAAAGCGCTGAAGAGATAAATCTAGAATGTTGATGCAAACAGAAACTGATGCATTGAATATAATTCATAACATTGAAGCCAAGGAAAATTAATATGTTGGAGCACTACCTTGGAATGCTACAGACAAAGTGTTACAAATACACCTAGTTGGTAGATGAGCAAATATTGACTAATAAAGTGAAGTGAACTAAGATCAATAGAACACACAATCAATAGGAAAATAGAGAAATGACAAAATTTTCTTGTATTATTTTCATGGAAGAATGGATCTTCTAGAGACCTACCCTTACAAATTAAATTCCCCTCAAGACCATATTTTCCCTTTTCCCACCTAGAACAATTTATTTGAATTTTTAATTTTGGGGGTAAAATTCCCAAGGTCATAACTCATCACCGTTGCTCAAAATTACTATTGGCGATGTTTTTGGAAATTCTCAAGGGGTTGGTGGCCTAATATGTCCAAAGGGAATTACCACTATTTTTCAGCTCTTTCGGGCCTCTAAGGCCTTCAAAATTGACATTCAAGTTTTAGTAGAGGATTTTCACTAGTTTTGATAGGGTAGAAGACCTTAAAATTTACATATCTCCCAAACCGCTTAGGATATTGAGACGATTATTTCGGCATTAGGTCTCTTCTCCATCCTCTAAACAACTAAACAAACTTTAGAACAAAATAAACAAAATTTGGGGATGAAGATCCTTTACATCGATGGATGCTCATGCATTATAAAGTTGATGTAACGCCTAAGAATTAAAATTGCATTTTAGAATCTAAGTAGTAACAAGGAAGGAAAGAAAAGTTTATAAAATAACATTTGAGGGGAGGTTACATGCCTGAGGAAGAATTTTTATAACATAGGTGTAACAACAGACCTTCACTCACATGTTTACTTACAAGTGTAAGTTTGTGAATAATATTTGAGAAGTTTGAAAGGAAGTGAGAACAAGTTAGAAGTAAGCACATAAGACACTCAAAGTGGAGTGACCAATTTATACATGCACAACAACAAAAATAAGGTTGGTTGGAATAGTTTAGGGTTTTAATATATTTGATGTTTAATTTTGGAAACTAGGAGAGATAAGGTTAATTTTGAAAAGTAAAAGAGATAAAGTTAATTTAAAGTTTAAATTTGAAATGTAAGAGAGAGAAGTTTTTATTTGAAGTTTTAAAGTTTTTTATAGTTGTTATATGTGGTGATAAGCAGAGTTAATTAAGTTTCTTTAAATTTTTTAAAATACTTTATTAGGTTGGAGTGATAAGGACTTCAACTAGTTTATTTGATTGTTAAAAACTTTTAAGTTTGAAGTTTTGAAGAATATTTAATTTGTTATTTGAGAAATTTATAAATTGAAAAGTTTTTTGAGTTTTGTGCAAATATAAATTTGTTGAAGATAAAAGGTTTTCAACACCAAAATTTAGGAAAACATAAATTTGTAAAATTACATATTAGTTTCTAAAACTAGGGAGACAAGGTTTACTACTTCATAGTAATTAAACTATGAACTTTGAATTATTTAAACATAGGGAGATATAAGGTTGTCTACTTCAAAAGTTTCATATCATGGAAGAAATTATTAAAATTGCATTCAAAGAGGATAGTGAAGAAATAATGAACAAGTTAAAGTTTTATTTTCAAAAGATGATAGATGATCTTGATAAAAAAGAATCATTAAATATTTATGAAGATCCAAAATTGAGTCTTGCTACTACAAAATAAAAAACTATTAAAACCATTGAATATTATCATCATCTTCAACTTATATACATGGAAAATAAGACAAGAGCAGCTTTGGAAGTACATAAAAGGTTATGTTATTTTACCAAGAAAACATATGAACTTGAAACTCTAGAAAGGATTAATAAAGAAATAAAAATATGTTCAAGATGCATTTATTGTAATAGAATTGGTCATGAAAAAGCAAATTGTTGGAGTTTTCATCCATGTAAATATTGTGGAAGAAAATTTGATTCTTCTATTTTTTGTTGGTACAAGGAGAAATATTGTAGAAGATTTGAAAGAGCATTATTGTTTAGATTAGACTATTTTTTTCATATACTTGTTTCTGAAGCATCTTCTAACAATGGATCCAAGTGCACAATTTCTAAAATACAAGAAGAGAAAACATTCAAAAAATAAGGAAAAGAAAAATGGATCAAATATGGTCCAAAATTTTCTTACAAATAAGGTAGATTTCATAGTCAATCTAAGTGTAAAGGCAAAGGAAATATTCTTATGCGAGAATATAATGACAATGAGAGAGTTCAAGAAGTTTATAATATTAAACCTATAAATATTTAAGAACATGAAGTTGAATCTAAAGAAACTAAAGATGAACTTGATGGAGCTCAAGCAGAAGATCACATGCATTGCAAGGTCACTTGAAGAATGAACATGAATATGAAGACCATGATTGAATATTAAAGTCTTCAATAACCAAATAATATAATATAGAGGGGATATTGGAGTATATTACATTATTTGGTACATACTAATGTATCCCCATGGTACCTTTATGGTACATATGTAAATAATAAATTAGAGTTGAGTCAATTTAGAGTGAGTTATATTTCCCAATTATATAAGTGTGAATGTGCAAGAAATGCACAAGTGTCACGTAAAGTTGTAATGTGCAAGAAATGCAAAAGTGTCATGTGAGTTAGATTGCAAGTGTAATTCGAGTCTATGTGCACAAATGTCTTGTATGTATGAGAACAATATTGTTGAAAATTTTGAGTGGTTGTGTTGTCATTGATTTCAAGAGTTAGTGTCATTGATCAGTGCAAGGTTTTGGCAAAAGGAGGGTTAAAATATTTATATTTTAAGCCCAAAATATTTGGTTTAAAAAGCTTCACATTATTGGTCAAAATGTTGGATAAATATTCTAAAGGAAGGGGATATCTAGGCCCAAAGGAAATAATCTTATATTATTTATTATTATAATATTAAGGTTTAAAAATAATGCCTAAGGATTTAGACACCCTAATTTATATTCTAGGGTCTTTCCAATTTGTTGAAGGAAAACCAATGAATACTAGGACTCAACTATATTGAATAAAAGGTCCAACTTAGAAGAAAAGTTGGATATATTGATAGAGGAAGCCAACTTGGAAGAAAAGTTAGATATTGAATATTGAGAAAGAATCAACTTAGGATAAAGTTGGTCATTTAGGTATATTTAGAGTCACTTTGACATTAATTTTGGGTTCTCTAGCAAGGATTATAAGCATATTAGGTTCTTAGGTGTGACCTAAGACATTACAAGAAGTTGTAGAATATTTTAGATAGGTAGAGGAGTAACATTACTACAAAAGTTGAGAAGCTTCCTATAGAGATAGAAAAGAATTTTAGCTTCTAAATATTGAGAAGCAATACAAGTTTTTTAAGTACATGGATTTAGAATAGTGAAGGATCAGGTCAAGACTAAATTGACCTTGACATATTTGAAGTAATAGTAAGCAAATAGTAAAGAAGAGGTAAGCATGTTCCTAGGATACATTGAAGAACTAGGATGACTAAATATATGTTTATATCATTTTAGTCTTAGCCACAAATCACTTTTTGAAGTAGGTTCTTCAAGGTAGACACTTATTACAATAGTAAAGCAAAGAAGTATAAATTTTATAAGAGGCCATAATATCAAGGCCAATATAATAATCTATCTAATATTATAGCTATTTACGTGCTAGTATCCAAGATTCAAGTGTTATTATATAATGAATCATTATCAAGTTATATACCATTGGTTAGGTGCTAGTATAGAAGAAGATATTTTTTATGCTCAATATAAATTCGATAGGAGGCCATAATATCAAGGCCAATATAAGAAGCTATCTAATATTATAACTATTTATGTGCTAGTATCCAATATTCAAGTGTTATATACAAAACCGTTATCAAGTTATATAGCATTGGTTAGGTGCTAGTTTAGAAGAAGATCTTCAAGAAATAATAGAAGATATATAAGCTACAATTCAATATCTACAAGAAGATAATGAACAAAGAGCTAAAGAAGGTAGAGAACATAGATCTAAAGGTAGAACATAGAGAAACATGAAAAGAAAAAGATATCTAGTCATATCTAGAGAAGATATATCTATTTTTCATTAAGAAAAAGAAGATACTTAGCCATTAGAATGTGCAAGTTGATTAGTGATTTGGCCACCATTATAAGGAACAAGTTTCCTAACTATTTGGACACCATAAAAATGTGTAAGATTGACTGGCCATTTATCCACCATTAGAATACGTAAGTTGCTTGGTTATCCAGTCACCATCAAAATACTAGGAAGATATTTGACCTCCAGTGAAGAAATATCAAGAAAAATTTGGCCTCTTCCAACAAAGAGAAGACTATGAATACATTTGGTCTCTAGTGAATAAAATACTAAGAGATGTTTGGTCTCCTCCAATAAATAGAATACCAAGAAGACATTTGATCTCCCATGAAGAAAATACAGGGAGATGTTTGGCCTCCTCCAATAAAGAGAAGACTAGGAGACATCTAGCCTCTAGCAAAGAGAAGACCAGGAGATATTTGACCTCTAGAAAAGAGAAGACTGAGAGATATTCATCCTCTAGAAAAGAGAATACTAGGAGATATTTAGCCTCCAACAAAGCCCAATGAAGAGAATATTGGGAGATGTTTAATATCCAATAAAGAGAAAGATATTCAAAGCTCTCAAGGCCCTCACAACAAGTAATGATCTACCTTAAAGGAGAGATAAATATTCGAGGTGAGTAGTGGAAAGAGCATTGAAAGAGAGACAAGCATTCAAGGTGAGCAATGGAAATAACATTCAAGGAAATACAAGAATTCAAGGTGAGGTAGTTGAAAGAGAATTTGAGTTAGGATAGTGGAAGGAGTAAGAAACATTAGAGGTGAGATAGTCAAAGTCATTGAGAAGAAGCATGTAGCAATAACGCTTTTTTCACAACAACAAAATCAACATTAAGAGGCTTAGGTAACATTATTTAATGTTACATTCTATTTTCATCACATAGTGAAGATTTGGAGGGAAATAGATGCGAATTTGACTTTTTGAAATCCTAGGTAGAGTAATATGGGTTAGGTATTATTATGGTTTTTCAAAAATAAATTTTAATTTGAATTTATGATTTTTATGGACTGATAAGGTTTGAAGAGTTTATTTTTTTTAAAGGTTGAAGATTAGAAAAAATAAAATATTGATTGGAGTTAAAAGGTTTTTTAAGGTTTTTGAAATTTTTAGAGAGTGGAGTTATTTTTAAGATTTTGAATATTATAAGTTTTTTAAGGAGTGAAGTTTTTTATTTGAAGTAATTTAAGAATTTTAAAGTTTTTTGAAGTTTTTTTGAAAATTTTTGAAATGTGAAATTTAGCAAATTTTATATATTTGGGAGTTAAAAGGTTTTCAACATTAAAGGATTAGAAAATTTAAAATTTGTATATTTTATATTTGAGTTATTAATTTTTAATTAGGGATATAAAAGGATTACTGCTTTAAAAGAAATTAAAATTATCAATTTGAATCATCATGGAAGAAATTATTAGAAATGCATTAAGTGAAGGTAGTGAAGAAATGGTCAAAAAGCTTAATTTTTATATTCAAAACTTAATAAATGATTTTTATGGAAAGAAGCAAATGATAAATGGTTAAAAATAAAAATTATATTTATTTCTTAAAGATGCAAAAGATGAAAAATTTACAACTCTTATAAGCTATCTTCATGAAATATTTTTTAGAACATTGTGGAATTCACAAATAACCATTATACTTTCCTTAGAAGAATGTTTAATGATGAATTTGCCATTACTTACCTTTGAGATATTTCAATAAAAATTCCAAAAGAAGAAATATGGTAATGATAACTCATATAATTTTAATAAAGTGTATATCAACTTCAACAAGGAAACATTGAAATCAAGATTGTATTAGTGCAGTGATTTACTAACTCAATGTTTAGAAGTCATATCATCAGGTACATAATAATTAAATATGAATAAGTGAAGAGGCAAGAAGAAGAAGAGAGGTAAGCACACAAGGAAGGCTAATGGAAAACTTGGATCCAAATCCAAAGAAGAATCATATACTAAAGATTTAGATAAATACCTGAAAGAGGTAGCTTAAAGTTGAAGATGAATCTTAGACAGAGGTTCATGAACAATGCAAGGTCACTTGAAGATTGAAGATAAATATGAAGACCAATATTGAAGACTAAGTCTTCAATAATCAAATAATATAATACAGGGGGATGTTGCGGAATATTACATTATTTGGTACATGCTAATGTACCCCTATGGTGCCTTCATGGTACAATTGTAAATATGTAATAGATTAGGTTTGAGTCTATAATTTATAAGTGATTTATATTTCCCCTTTTATGTAAGTGTCAATGTGTAGGAAATGCATGTGTCTGTAAGAGTATAATGTGTAGAAATGCACAAGTGTCATGTAAGAGTGCAATGTGTATATATGCACAAGTATCATGTAAGTTAGAGTGCAAGTATAGATTGAGAGAATGTGTACAAGTATCATGTATGTAAGAGTGCAATGTAATGTGAGGATGTGCACATGTGTCTTAGGTTAGGAGTGCATTGTAACGACCCTACTTGGAAATACTCATTATTGACAATAAATTATGTATTGATGTGGATGTCTAATGCATAATTTTATTTTATAATGTCAATATAATTGGGTAATTGCACTTTACACTTTGATTCTACTCTTGGAATATGGTACTATTGAGGCATTTGTGGTTGTAGGACTAGGTACTCTCATTGATGGAATAATAAGGATAACCACCTAAGTTGAGAGAAATTTTGGAAAATGATGGTGATAATTTGGTCATTGACATCTTAGGGTAGCAAAATACCCTCCATATAGATGCATTGCATTGTGATTATTTCATGTTTACACCATTGGACCGGGAAGTTCTTGTGCAATGATTCTTCTTAATAAATTGGTGATAGAAATAGACTATCTTAAAAGGGCCACCTACTTAAGTATAAAACAATGGTGTGTAATAATGTTAGTGTGAATGACATGTATGCTTGTATGTTATATGCATAGATTTATGGATTAGAACTATTAAAGTATTAATTTTTTGGTAACCTTAATACTTGAGAATATTAGTATCAATGCTAATAATTAATATTAGCAATTAAAACTAATAAAGTGAATTATCAAATTAATTCTTGAGGATGCATTAATCATTGCTATATTTTTTCTAATATTAAAATATTAAGGAATATTGCATTATGGATTCAAAAAGTATTAAAAAAAATAATTATCCATTCTTAATTAATCCCCATAAGTATTTCAATATTGGAAACATTCTAAAAATAATGTTATGAGCTGAAGGTGGACAACTCGAGTGAAGCTCGTGGGAAGAATGTTAGGTTCTTTGAGAACCATTTCAAGGTATTTATAGGGAGACTTATATGAGTTTTGGGGAATCTTTTGGAGGCAAAAATAAGGAAACATAAGCTAGAAGGGAAGCACATGCGTAAGAGAAATTAAATAGGACAAGCATAGAGAGATAAGCACCATAGGTGTTGAAGCTTCCCTCTAAAGCATAAAAACTTGCACCATATAGAAATAAAATAAAATGAAAATGAAAACACGATGCAAAGAAATCAAATGATTATTAATCCTACTATATTAAATTGTATTGATTCCTATAAAAGGTGTTACATAGAGTTCCCTTCGGGAGATTTTCATTGATGATACAATATTACAATGAGGATCATGATGTCCCTTTTCATCAGATAGAGCTTTCCTAGGTGTAATATGAAAGGTTCTCGTACTAACAACAATGTTTCGAGAGTGGGTTTCCTTGTGATCATCGCTAGAGAGTTGAGTCCAAAGTCTTTCACTATACTTAAACCCTATAACCTACAAATAATAAAATAGAAGCAATTTAGTAGCATTTGTAGGGCCCACCAAGGTTGGACCCGTATTGATCAGGAAATATAAAGTGAGATAAAAAGTGGATGCATGCATACAATAATGGAAATCTACGCTATTGCAGTATGATAAAGTGCATAAAATGAAATATCTACTGATGAAAATAAGAATTTAAGCTAAGATGTAGAAAAAATGATAAAATCGGTCACCTGATCGAGACCATATCAGGTCAAGATGATATTTGTCTACAAATTATATTAGGGTGAGATGGTCATTATTGTAGATGTGTAACTCTATGAAAACAATCATGGACAATGTTTGGATGACTCTGGAAAGTGTTTTGTTGATGAATTTATGGTGAAGTGAAGGTAGGTGAGTGGATTTGAGAGATCTAGAGCAATGATATGGATCAAGTAAAAATTACGTGGTGACCCATCAACATTGATTCGAGTAGTAGGAAGGTATGGTGATATTTTTGTAGTACTTCATTGCTTCAACTTATGAATTAGTGATCATCAAATGGAGGGGGAGAGCTCCATTTTATAGTCTTCTTAGCATGCAACCAAAAAGGTAAGTGAGGGAAAGGAGGCAACAAATAGGACAACTATAGGTTTAGTAGTTGTTAGAGGCAGGTAGGTGATGATTGCTTACTGATTGTAGGTTAATGGTTGGCACTCTTTTGTTGCCTCCAGATGATTTATGACTGTCAACCTTCACACAACCACTAACATTATCTTTTAAAATTATTTTTGTTAATTATATAAAAGTAAAATAAATATTTATCAAAATATTACATCATAATTTTTATATATTATTATAACAACCATGTAAATAAAATTATTGGACTATTTTAAGTAAATATTTACGCTATACCTATGATACACATTTCTTATCATGACACACAAACAAATAAAACTTACTATTGATTGTGGAGCTTGATTCTCTCTCTAATTCGGAGGTCTTGTTTTTAGCCACACTTGGACCCACTCCATGAAGAGGGGGTGTAGGGAGGGTAATACCCCCCTACTTGTATTTACGGGGGGTCTAGAATAGATATTTTTTCCCTTTGTAAATCTGGATCATTTATTATTAGGTCACAAATCGGGTGACAGATTTTAGGCAGGCATTTTTTGCCCTAAATTATAACTCTATTTTATAAAGAGGATTTCAAGTGGCGGATATGTAGTAGGGTAATAGATGGCAGTAGAAGAAGAGGAGGTTAAAATAGATTTGTTGTAGGTTGTATCCTTTGATTTTTCTGGACGAAATAAAAGGTTTGGTTATTTTCTCCGTGGGCGTAACCTGTATTGGGTGAACCACGTATATATGTCTCTTTTATTGTGGTTTTTTATTGTGTTATTCTTCTATGTTATATTTTTGCATTTATATTATTGCTCACACATTTTTATTTCTAAAACTTACTAGACCTTTTTTTTCAATATTTATGATATTCATACTTTGTTATAGTACCCAAACAAATAAAATTTATTAGGGCCTAAATTTTTTAACTAAAATTTTATGATATTTATATCTCACCCACATAAATAAAACTTATTGGACTCCTTTTAAGCCAAAAATTCTCAATACTCAAATTGTATGATATCCATATCTCATAATATTACCCATACAATTAAGATCCTTTAGACTCCTTTTAAGTCAATATTTCTTATCACTCAAACTTTAATTACATGAATCAATATTTGTTTTCTTTTTGCATATACTAGAGGAATCGGTAACTTGTTATATTTTTCATCGCCTCTTTGTGGGTTCGTATCCTGCTTCTTGCTACCATTAAATTAATAATACTAAATTTATACTTATAATAGTAAAATCTATATTAAAATATAATAATTTAAATAAATATATTTCATAAAATTTTAAAAATTATGGCTAATTATTTTTATTATAACAATAATGATGATTTTAAGTTATATATACAAATTAGAAACTAAATTATAAAATCAACATGCATCTAATATTACCATAAAAACTTTAAATCAAAGGGGTTTTGTAATAATTTCCAATACCAATTTTATCTCTAAATTATTATCAATGATAATATCTAACATTTTAATTTTTTTTCAATTTGTTATATGGGATTGAAATGGCCCCACCCATATTACATCATCACCACATAGTGGTATTACAACAAAGCTTAGATATTATCCACATATCATTTTTGGCCAAACTCAAACTTGGGTCTTCTCCTTAAACATTGAGAAATCTAACCGGTTGAGCTAATGCCACTTGATTAACATTTTGATTTTTTGGTCAAAACAATTATTTAATATTTAAATATAATGCATTTTAAAAACAAATAACTAATACAAATATATATTTGATTAATAGTTTATTTTATTATTTTTAATTATCTCTATAATTTGATATAAGTTTTTAAAATGGTTGAGGGTTTAATTGATTAAATTCATCAACTTTCAAAACTTACACTAGGTTCAAATCTTACCAAATAATATATGCATAATTGTTAAGATGTAATATTGTTGTAATACAAACATAATATAATGCAAGTGGAGTCCATTTCAATACCACATAACTAAACTTATAGATAGGTAAAGGCATGAGATCAAGTGGTTGAAAACATGCACAAAGTAAGTTTGAATCTTGTCAAGTAATACATGTGTAATTGTCAAAATGTTGTAATACTATGGTAATATGACCATAATGTAATATACATTAGCCCATTTTAATATCACATAAAAACAAGTGGTTAAAAACTTGGGATCCTACATTGTAAATCAAAGTTTCAATCTTGTCTAGCAATATATGCATAAGTTCCAAAATGGTTTGTTGTAAAACAACCATGTGCTCCCTTTGAATGATATCTTAATACAAAGGGTTATCTTATCACAATGTCTATCGTAAGGAAAGTATTTGAACTCAATTTATTTGATATAAAGTTTTGAACTTGGATTTGTGATAATATATGATTATATTTTATTTATAAAGAATCCCAATGACTTAGGATCAAACATTGGGGAATGAATACTTTCACACTATATACCAAGGTTTTAATCCCTTTGATGACCTTTAAATAATAAAAAAAGAGTTTGAATAAATTGATTAAGAACAATGAGTTTCACATCACATATGAAGGTTCTAATATCATGGATGAACTTTAAAATTATAAGTCAAAGAGCATGAGCTCAAGTGGTTAAAATATGGTCTTTTAAGACAAAGACCCAAATTCAAATCTCGCTAGCACAACTTCCACATACAACTATGTGGTCTATTAAAATATTATAGTAATGCAATCATGATGTAGTTATTAAAATCATGATTTTTGGATGGGGTTCATTGTTGGATTTTTAAGCCTTATACTACCACAAAATATCACAGGCTTTCTCAAAATATCATAGAGGTCCAAATATAAAATAGCCACAATAATAAAGGTCAAGATAATAATATGATGAGTAGAATAATATGAGAAAATTAATATGTATATAAAGGCTTATATAATAAAGAAAATAACATTCATTTTATATTGAAATATGAATGTAGCCTAAATCATTCATGTACTATGCATGAAGAACAACTTACAATATTAATTTCTCAAAATGTATACAAGCTTTATTACTTCTCTTCCTCTTATAATAAGATAATAATATATATGAATTGTATTCTATATGTCTTCTTATGGAGCATTATCTCCATAATATAGACATAGTAGTGTGACTCTTTAGATACTTGACTATTTCTCTCCATATGCCAAGTCTCATGACTCTTGGCTTATCTAGTTGCTACTTGCATCCTTGATGAACACTTGACTCTATAACATTTGCACATATTTACATGAATCTTACACTTCTACTTGCACACCTAATCTAAGACACTTGTGCACACCTTTACATTACATATTTACACTCTTACATATAAGATACTTGTGCACATTTACTCAACTTACACTTGCACTCTAACTTGCATGATACTTGTGCATTTCCTGCACATTACAACTTTACATGACACTTGTGCATTTTCTACACATTTACACTTATATAAAGAGGGAAATATAACTCACACTCTAACTATAGACTCAACCTTAATTTATTATTTACAAATGTACCATGAAGGCACCATAGGGGTACATTAGCATGTACCAAATAATGTAATATACCTCAACATCCCCCTATATTACATTATTTAGTTATTGAAGACTTTAGTCTTCAATCTTGGTGTTTGTCTTTATCTTCAATATTCAAGAGATATTGCATTTTTTAGGAATCTCTGCTTCTCTTGAATCTACTTCATCATCTTGAACCTTTTGTTCATATTTGGCCTTTATGAGATCTGCTCTGAATTCTTCTTCATATTTATTCTTTAACTCTTTAGGCTTTGTATCTTTATGATCTGGATCATGAACTACTTGAAATTTTTATTTAGCATCAGGTTCATGTGCATGAATAACTTGAACTTCTAGATCAAGTGCTTCATTCTTAATTACTTTATAGGATAAGTTTGGACCATGTATGATCCATTTATTTTTTCTTTAATTTCTAAACATTTTATCAAAAATGTTTTCCCTATTGGAGTATATTACACTATTTGGTACATGTTAATGTACCCCTATGGTACCTTCATGGTACATATGTAAATTATATATTAGGGTTGAGTTATAGTTTAGAGTGTGAGTTATATTTTCCCTTTATGTAAGTGTGAATGTGCAAGAAATGCACAAGTGTCATGTGAGTTAGAGTGCAAATGTAAGTTAAGTCTATATGCACAAGTGTCTTGTATGTATGGGAACAATATGTGATGTAAGTTATAGAAGTGAAAGAGTCATATATAGGTGTGCATACATTATAGAGTCAAGTGTTCATCAAATATGCAAGTGTCAAGCTCTTTTCTTCCCCGGTATAAGAAGTATTATAAAACAAATGTAAAGTAGATAAGCCAAGAGTCATGAGACTTGGCATATGGAAAGGAATAGTCAAGTATCCACAAAGTCATATTACTATGGCTATATTATGGAGATAATACTCCATAAGAAAATATCAATTACAATACGAAGAAAAAAGAAAGTCACTATCATATTTGTAAGAGAAAGAGGAGTAATAAATATTGCATATATTTTGAGCGATTAATATTATAAATTGTATTACATGCTTTATACATTTTGATTAAGGATATTTATATTCATATTGTTTTATATTATTGAATGTTATTTGGTATATTATAAGCCTTCTATTACATATTAATTTTCTCATATTATTCTACTCTTACCATTATCTTAACCTTATTATATTATGGCTATATTATATTTGATCCTATGATATTTAACCTGTGATATTTGTGGTAGTATTAAGGCTTAAAAATCCATCAATGGTATCAAAGCTACCACTAGACTTTGTCCAAATTGACAAGAGTTTATTTTAGCCACTTTTGCAAAATCAATTTTATCCAGTTTGATAAAGTTGATTAAGAGTCTATCCACTTTGAAGACAATGAGATTCAAACTCTATTATAAGGTCATATTGAGTAGAAAAGCTAGAGTATTTGCATGGTTGAATAATAACGAGTGAAGACTAGGACTCAATTATATTAATTGGTGATTCAAATTTGAGATAGTTGATCATTTAGGGCCATAGCCAACCCTTGATATTGATAGAGGATACAAGGACATTCAATGTCACCTTGACATTGATAGAGATATAAGGAATATTCAACGTCACCTTGACATTGATAAAAGATACAGGGACATTCAATGTCACCTTGACATTGGTAGATATTTTAGGGACACTCAACATCATCTTGACATTGATAGAAGATATAGGGACATTCAATGTCACCTTAACATTGATAGAGATTTTAGGGACATTCAAAGTCACCTTGACAATATTAAAGTTTTGATATTAATATATTAACCAACAGAAAGAAGATTTAGATCACAAAGAGATTGACCTTGACAATGGTACAAGAAGCCAATATAGAAAATATAGTAGTAATAAAATGAGAAGCATTCAAAGCTTTCTAAGAAAATATAGCAGCAGATTGAGAAGTATTCAGAGCTTCCTAAGAGAAGATACTTGTAGTGGATTGAAAAGCATTCAAAGCTTCCTAAGATAAAGAGAGCAAAACAAAAGATAGTAGAAGTCAAGAATATATTTCTTGAAGAAGGATAAAGAAGCACACAAATTACTTTATATTGATTCAAATATTAGATTGAGAATATCATTATTGAAGAAGGATAAAGAAGCACCTAGCTTACTTTATATTGCTTCAAGCATTGTATATATAGTGGATAAGAGCTGTAAGTTTTTAAGAAGATTTAGATATTGAAATAGAGAAAATAATTGAAGAATAGAGACCTTTCAAAGAAAGAGGTCCATATAGATAATTAAGGCCCTTATAAGTGGAAATAAAAGAGGCCCTTATACATAAAAAGAGAAGCCCTTTATAGAGTAGAAAAAGATGCTTGAATACAAAAAATAATTTAAGAGTCTTAAGGTCTAATAGATAGAGGTCTGTAAGCAAACATACAATGAAAAGAAATGGCCAAGACATATTCAGAGAATAATAAAAAAGAGGTCTAAGATATATTTAGTATATAGGAGAGTTTGAGACATATTTAGAGAAAAGAAAAGGTCTGAGATATATTCAGAGAATAGAGTATGTAGAGGCTAAACATAGAAGACCTTTTAAGGGTCATATTGAAAGAATAAGGTAGCCTATATTGATTAAAAGGATAACACAAATGTTTACTATAGAAGAGACATTTATAGGTCTTAGAGAAAAACCAAGGAGTAAGAGATAAAGTCTTAGAGCAAAGCAACAATGTTACATGCAAAGTAACAAGATGTTAAGCTAAGCAAAGAGAATAAGTTTTATAGAGTTGTCAATAATTGATTATCTCCAAAACCTACTATAAAAACATCAGTCACAAGCATTCATAAGAAGCATCAAAATCAAAACATTGAAGATTCAAAATTGAAACATTGTTGCAAAGCCAAAGTTGAAGCACCGAAGAGCCAAAGCAGGAACATTGTTGTAGAGTTGAAGCCAAAGTGCTAAAGCCAGAATGTTGATGTAGAGGGAAGCCAAAGTGCTAAAGAGCCAAAGCTAGAACATTGATGCAAAGAGAAACTAAAGCATTGAATAAAAGTCATAACATTAAATCCAAGGAAAATCAATATGTTGGAGCACTACGTTGGAAGGCTATAGACAAAGTGTTACAAATACACCTAGTTGGTAGGTGAGCAAATATTGACTAATAAAGTGAAGTGGAACTAAGATCAATAGAACACACAATCAATAGGAAAATAGAGAAATGCCAAAATTTTCTTGTATTATTTTTCATGGAAGAATGGATCTTCTAGAGACCTACCCTTACAAATTCAAAATTCCCCCTCAAGTACCATATTTTCCCTTTTCCCACCTAGAACAATTTATTTGAATTTTTAATTTTGGGGGTAAAATTCCCAAGGTCATAACTCATCACTCGTTGCTCAAAATTACTATTGGCGCATGTTTTTGGAAATATCTCGAAGGGGTTGGTGGCCTAATAATGTCCAAAGGGAATTACCACTATTTTTCAGCTCTTTACAGGGCCTCTAAGGCCTTCAAAATTGACATTCAAGTTTTAGTAGTAGGATTTTCACTAGTTTTGATAGGGTAGAAGACCTTAAAATTTACATATCTCCCAAACTGATTAGGATATTGAGACGATTATTTTGGCATTGGGTCTACTTCTCCATCCTCTAAACAACTAAACAAACTTTAGAACAAAATAAAACAAATACAAATTTGGGTGATGCAAGATCACTCTTACATCGATGGATGCTCATGCATTATAAAGTTGATGTAACGCCTAAGAATTAAAATTGCATTTTAGAATCTAAGTAGTAACAAGGAAGGAAAGAAAAGTTTATAAAATAACATTTGAGGGGAGGTTACATGCCTGAGGAAGAATTTTTATAACATAGGTGTAACAACAGACCTTCACTCACATGTTTACTTACAAGTGTAAGTTTGTGAATAATATTTGAGAAGTTTGAAAGGAAGTGAGAACAAGTTAGAAGTAAGCACATAAGACACTCAAAGTGGAGTGACCAATTTATACATGCACAACAACAAAAATAAGGTTGGTTGGAATAGTTTAGGGTTTTAATATATTTGATGTTTAATTTTGGAAACTAGGAGAGATAAGGTTAATTTTGAAAAGTAAAAGAGATAAAGTTAATTTAAAGTTTAAATTTGAAATGTAAGAGAGAGAAGTTTTTATTTGAAGTTTTAAAGTTTTTTATAGTTGTTATATGTGGTGATAAGCAGAGTTAATTAAGTTTCTTTAAATTTTTTAAAATACTTTATTAGGTTGGAGTGATAAGGACTTCAACTAGTTTATTTGATTGTTAAAAACTTTTAAGTTTGAAGTTTTGAAGAATATTTAATTTGTTATTTGAGAAATTTATAAATTAAAAAGTTTTTAGAGTTTTTTACAAATATAAATTTATTGAATATAAAAGGTTTTCAACACCAAAATTTAGGAAAACATAAATTTGTAAAATTACATATTAGTTTCTAAAACTAGGGAGACAAGGTTTACTACTTCATAGTAATTAAACTATGAACTTTGAATTATTTAAACATAGGGAGATATAAGGTCGTCTACTTCAAAAGTTTCATATCATGGAAGAAATTATTAAAATTGCATTAAAAAAGGATAGTGAAGAAATAATGAACAAGTTAAAGTTTTATTTTCAAAAGATGATAGATGATCTTGATAAAAAAGAATCATTAAATATTTATGAAGATCCAAAATTGAGTCTTGCTACTACAAAATAAAAAACTATTAAAACCATTGAATATTATCATCATCTTCAACTTATATACATGGAAAATAAGACAAGAGCAGCTTTGGAAGTACATAAAAGGTTATGTTATTTTACCAAGAAAACATATGAACTTGAAACTCTAGAAAGGATTAATAAAGAAATAAAAATATGTTCAAGATGCATTTATTGTAATAGAATTGGTCATGAAAAAGCAAATTGTTGGAGTTTTCATCCATGTAAATATTGTGGAAGAAAATTTGATTCTTCTATTTTTTGCTGGTACAAGGAGAAATATTGTAGAAGGTTTGAAAGAGCATTATTGTTTAGATTAGACTATTTTTTTCATATACTTGTTTCTGAAGCATCTTCTAACATGGATCCAAGTGCGCAATTTCTAAAATACAAGAAGAGAAAACATTCAAAAAATAAGGAAAAGAAAAATGGATCAAATATGGTCCAAAATTTTCTTACAAATAAGGTAGATTTCATAGTCAATCTAAGTGTAAAGGCAAAGGAAATATTCTTATGCGAGAATATAATGACAATGAGAGAGTTCAAGAAGTTTATAATATTAAACCTATAAATATTTAAGAACATGAAGTTGAATCTAAAGAAACTAAAGATGAACTTGATGGAGCTCAAGCAGAAGATCACATGCATTGCAAGGTCACTTGAAGAATGAACATGAATATGAAGACCATGATTGAATATTAAAGTCTTCAATAACCAAATAATATAATATAGAGGGGATATTGGAGTATATTACATTATTTGGTACATACTAATGTATCCCCATGGTACCTTTATGGTACATATGTAAATAATAAATTAGAGTTGAGTCAATTTAGAGTGAGTTATATTTCCCAATTATATAAGTGTGAATGTGCAAGAAATGCACAAGTGTCACGTAAAGTTGTAATGTGCAAGAAATGCAAAAGTGTCATGTGAGTTAGATTGCAAGTGTAATTCGAGTCTATGTGCACAAATGTCTTGTATGTATGAGAACAATATTGTTGAAAATTTTGAGTGGTTGTGTTGTCATTGATTTCAAGAGTTAGTGTCATTGAGCAGTGCAAGGTTTTGGCAAAAGGAGGGTTAAAATATTTATATTTTAAGCCCAAAATATTTGGTTTAAAAAGCTTCACATTATTGGTCAAAATGTTGGATAAATATTCTAAAGGAAGGGGATATCTAGGCCCAAAGGAAATAATCTTATATTATTTATTATTATAATATTAAGGTTTAAAAATAATGCCTAAGGATTTAGACACCCTAATTTATATTCTAGGGTCTTTCCAATTTGTTGAAGGAAAACCAATGAATACTAGGACTCAACTATATTGAATAAAAGGTCCAACTTAGAAGAAAAGTTGGATATATTGATAGAGGAAGCCAACTTGGAAGAAAAGTTAGATATTGAATATTGAGAAAGAATCAACTTAGGATAAATTTGGTCATTTAGGTATATTTAGAGTCACCTTGACATTAATTTTGGGTTCTCTAGCAAGGAGTATAAGCATATTAGGTTCTTAGGTGTGACCTAAGACATTACAAAAAGTTGTAGAATATTTTAGATAGATAGAGGAGTAACATTACTACAAAGGTTGAGAAGCTTCCTATAGAGATAGAGAAGAATTTTAGCTTCTAAATATTGAGAAGCAATACAAGTTTTTTAAGTACATGGATTTAGAATAGTGAAGGATCAGGTCAAGACTAAATTGACCTTGACATATTTGAAGTAATAGTAAGCAAATAGTAAAGAAGAGGTAAGCATGTTCCTAGGATACATTGAAGAACTAGGATGACTAAATATATATTTATATCATTTTAGTCTTAGCCACAAATCACTTTTTGAAGTAGGTTCTTCAAGGTAGACACTTATTACAATAGTAAAGAAAAGAAGTATAAATTTGATAAGAGGCCATAATATCAAGGCCAATATAAGAATCTATCTAAGATTATAGCTATTTATGTGTTAGTATCCAAGATTCAAGTGTTATTATATAACGAATCATTATCAAGTTATATACCATTGGTTAGGTGCTAGTATAGAAGAAGATATTTTTTATGCTCAATATAAATTCGATAGGAGGCCATAATATCAAGGCCAATATAAGAAGCTATCTAATATTATAACTATTTATGTGCTAGTATCCAATATTCAAGTGTTATATACAAAACCGTTATCAAGTTATATAGCATTGGTTAGGTGCTAGTATAGAAGAAGATCTTCAAGAAAGAATAGAAGATATATAAGCTACAATTCAATATCTACAAGAAGATAATGAACAAAGAGCTAAAGAAGGTAGAGAACATAGATCTAAAGGTAGAACATAGAGAAACATGAAAAGAAAAAGATATCTAGTCATATCTAGAGAAGATATATCTAGTTTTCATTAAGAAAAAGAAGATACTTAGCCATTAGAATGTGCAAGTTGATTAGTCATTTGGCCACCATTATAAGGTACAAGTTTCCTAACTATTTGGACACCATAAAAAGGTGTAAGATTGAATAGCCATTTATCCACCATTAGAAGATGTAAGTTGCTTGGTTATCCAGTCACCATCAAAAGACTAGGAAGATATTTGACCTCCAGTGAAGAAATATCAAGAAAAATTTGGCCTCTTCCAACAAAGAGAAGACCATGAATACATTTGGTCTCTAGTGAATAAAATACTAAGAGATGTTTGGTCTCCTCCAATAAATAGAAGACCAAGAAGACATTTGATCTCCCATGAAAAAAATACAGGGAGATGTTTGGCCTCCTCCAATAAAGAGAAGACTAGGAGACATCTAGCCTCTAGCAAAGAGAAGACCAGGAGATATTTGACCTCTAGAAAAGAGAAGATTAAGAGATATTCATCCTCTAGCAAAGAGAATACTAGGAGATATTTGGCCTCCATCAAAGCCCAATGAAGAGAATATTGGGAGATGTTTAATATCCAACAAAGAGAAAGATATTCAAATCTCTCAAGGCCCTCACAACAAGTAATGATCTGCCTTAAAGGAGAGATAAATATTTGAGGTGAGTAGTGGAAAGAGCATTGAAAGAGAGACAAGCATTCAAGGTGAGCAATGGAAAGAACATTCAAGGAAATACAAGAATTCAAGGTGAGGTAGTGGAAAGAGAATTTGAGTTAGGATAGTGGAAGGAGTAAGAAACATTAGAGGTGAGATAGTCAAAGTCATTGAGAAGAAGCATGTAGCAATAACGCTTTTTTCACAACAACAAAATCAACATTAAGAGGCTTAGGTAACATTATTTAATGTTACATTCTATTTTCATCACATAGTGAAGATTTGGAGGGAAATAGATGCGAATTTGACTTTTTGAAATCCTAGGTAGAGTAATATGGGTTAGGTATTATTATGGTTTTTCAAAAATAAATTTTAATTTGAATTTATGATTTTTATGGACTGATAAGGTTTGAAGAGTTTATTTTTTTTAAAGGTTGAAGATTAGAAAAAATAAAAGATTGATTGGAGTTAAAAGGGTTTTTAAGGTTTTTGAAATTTTTAGAGAGTGGAGTTATTTTTAAGATTTTGAAGATTATAAGTTTTTTAAGGAGTGAAGTTTTTTATTTGAAGTAATTTAAGAATTTTAAAGTTTTTTGAAGTTTTTTTGAAAATTTTTGAAATGTGAAATTTAGCAAATTTTATATATTTGGGAGTTAAAAGGTTTTCAACATTAAAGGATTAGAAAATTTAAAATTTGTATATTTTATATTTGAGTTATTAATTTTTAATTAGGGATATAAAAGGATTACTGCTTTAAAAGAAATTAAAATTATCAATTTGAATCATCATGGAAGAAATTATTAGAAATGCATTAAGTGAAGATAGTGAAGAAATGGTGAAAAAGCTTAATTTTTATATTCAAAACTTAATAAATGATTTTTATGGAAAGAAGCAAATGATAAATGGTTAAAAATAAAAATTATATTTATTTCTTAAAGATGCAAAAGATGAAAATTTTACAACTCTTATAAGCTATCTTCATGAAATATTTTTTAGAACATTGTGGAATTCACAAATAACCATTATACTTTCCTTAGAAGAATGTTTAATGATGAATTTGCCATTACTTACCTTTGAGATATTTCAATAAAAATTCCAAAAGAAGAAATATGGTAATGATAACTCATATAATTTTAATAAAGTGTATATCAACTTCAACAAGGAAACATTGAAATCAAGATTGTATTAGTGCAGTGATTTACTAACTCAATGTTTAGAAGTCATATCATCAGGTACATAATAATTAAATATGAATAAGTGAAGAGGCAAGAAGAAGAAGAGAGGTAAGCACACAAGGAAGGCTAATGGAAAACTTGGATCCAAAGCCAAAGAAGAATCATATACTAAAGATTTAGATAAATACCTGAAAGAGGTAGCTTAAAGTTGAAGATGAATCTTAGACAGAGGTTCATGAACAATGCAAGGTCACTTGAAGATTGAAGATAAATATGAAGACCAATATTGAAGACTAAGTCTTCAATAATCAAATAATATAATACAGGGGGATGTTGAGGAATATTACATTATTTGGTACATGCTAATATACCCCTATGGTACCTTCATGGTACAATTGTAAATATGTAATAGATTAGGTTTGAGTCTATAATTTATAAGTGATTTATATTTTCCCTTTTATGTAAGTGTCAATGTGTAGGAAATGCATGTGTCTGTAAGAGTACAATGTGTAGAAATGCACAAGTGTCATGTAAGAGTGCGATGTGTAGATATGCACAAGTATCATGTAAGTTAGAGTGCAAGTATAGATTGAGAGAATGTGCACAAGTATCATGTATGTAAGAGTGCAATGTAATGTGAGGATGTGCACATGTGTCTTAGGTTAGGAGTGCATTGTAACGACCCTACTTGGAAATACTCATTATTGACAATAAATTATGTATTGATGTGGATGTCTAATGCATAATTTTATTTTATAATGTCAATATAATTGGGTAATTGCACTTTACACTTTGATTCTACTCTTGGAATATGGTACTATTGATGCATTTGTGGTTGTAGGACTAGGTACTCTCATTGATGGAATAATAAGGATAACCACCTAAGTTGAGAGAAATTCTGGAAAATGATGGTGATAATTTACTCATTGACATCTTAGGGTAGCAAAATACCCTCCATATAGATGCATTGCATTGTGCTTATTTCATGTTTACACCATTGGACCGGGAAGTTCTTGTGCAATGATTCTTCTTAATAAGTTGGTGATAGCAATAGGCTATCTTAAAAGGGCCACCTACTTAAGGATAAAACAATGGTGTGTAATATTGTTGGTGTGAATGACATGTATGCTTGTGTGTGGTATGCATAGATTTATGGATGAGAACTATTAAAGTATTAATTTTTTGGTAACCTTAATACTTGAGAATATTAGTATCAATGCTAATAATTAATATTAGCAATTAAAACTAATAAAGTGAATTATCAAATTAATTCTTGAGGAGGCATTAATCATTGCTATATTTTTCCTAATATTAAAATATTAAGTAATATTGCATTATGGATTCAAAAAGTATTAAAAAATTAATTATCCATTCTTAATTAATCCCCAAAGTATTTCAATATTGGAAACATTCTAAAAAGAATGTTATGAGCTGAAGGTGGACAACTCGAGTGAAGCTCATGGGAAGAATGTTAGGTTCTTTGAGAACCATTTCAAGGTATTTATAGGGAGACTTATATGAGTTTTGGGGAACCTTTTGGAGGCAAAAATAAGGAATCATAAGCTAGAAGGGAAGCACATGCGTAAGAGAAATTAAATAGGACAAGCATAGAGAGATAAGCACCATAGGTGTTGAAGCTTCCCTCTAAAAGCATAAAAACTTGCACCATACAGAAATAAAATAAAATGAAAATGAAAACACGATGCAAAGAAATCAAATGATTATTAATCCTACTATATTAAATTGTATTGATTCCTATAAAAGGTGTTACATAGAGTCCCCTTCGGGAGATTTTCATTGATGATACAATATTACAATGAGGATCATGATGTCCCTTTTCATCAGATAGAGCTTTCCTAGGTGTAATATGAAAGGTTCCCGTACTAACAACAATGTTTCGAGAGTGGATTTCCTTGTGATCATCGCTAGAGAGTTGAGTCCAAAGTCTTTCACTATTCTTAAACCCTATAACCTACACATAATAAAATAAAAGCAATTTAGTAGCATTTGTAGGGCCCACCAAGGTTGGACCCGTATTGATCAGGAAATATAAAGTGAGATAAAAAGTGGATGCATGCATACAATAATGGAAATCTACGCTATTGCAGTATGATAAAGTGCATAAAATGAAATATCTACTGATGAAAATAAGAATTTAAGCTAAGATGTAGAAAAAATGATAAAATCGGTCACCTGATCGAGACCATATCAGGTCAAGATGATATTTGTCTACAAATTATATTAGGGTGAGATGGTCATTATTGTAGATGTGTAACTCTATGAAAACAATCATGGACAATGTTTGGATGACTCTGGAAAGTGTTTTGTTGATGAATTTATGGTGAAGTGAAGGTAGGTGAGTGGATTTGAGAGATCTAGAGCAATGATATGGATCAAGTAAAAATTACGTGGTGACCCATCAACATTGATTCGAGTAGTAGGAAGGTATGGTGATATTTTTGTAGTACTTCATTGCTTCAACTTATGAATTAGTGATCATCAAATGGAGGGGGAGAGCTCCATTTTATAGTCTTCTTAGCATGCAACCAAAAAGGTAAGTGAGGGAAAGGAGGCAACAAATAGGACAACTATAGGTTTGGTAGTTGTTAGAGGCAGGTAGGTGATGATTGCTTACTGATTGTAGGTTAATGGTTGGCACTCTTTTGTTGCTGCCAGGTGATTGATGACTGTCAACCTTCACACAACCACTAACATTATCTTTTAAAATTATTTTTGTTAATTATATAAAAGTAAAATAAATATTTATCAAAATATTACATCATAATTTTTATATCTTATTATAACAACCATGTAAATAAAATTATTGGATTATTTTAAGTAAATATTTATGCTATACCTATGACACACATTTCTTATCATGACACACAAACAAATAAAACTTACTATTGATTGTGGAGCTTGATTCTCTCTCTAATTTAGAGGTCTTGTTTTTAGCCACACTTAGACCCATTCCATGAAGAGGGGGTGTAGGGAGGGTAATGCCCCCCTACTTGTATTGACGGGGGGTCTAGAATAGATATTTTTTCCCTTTGTAAATCTGGATCATTTATTATTAGGTCACAAATCGGGTGACAGATTTTAGGCGAGCATTTTTTGCCCTAAATTATAACTCTATTTTATAAAGAGGATTTCAAGTGGTGGATGTGTAGTAGGGTAATAGATGGCAATAGAAGAAGAGGAGGTTAAAATAGATTTGTTGCAGGTTGTATCCTTTGATTTTGCTAGACGAAATAAAAGGTCTGGTTATTTTCTCTGTGGATGTATCCTGTATTGGGTGAACCATGTATATCTATCTTTTTTATTGTGGTTTTTTATTGTGTTATTATTCTATGTTATATTTCTGCATTTATATTATTGCTCATGCATTTTTATTTCTAACACTTACTAGACCTTTTTTTTTAATATTTATGATATTCATACTTTGTTATAATACCCAAACAAATAAAATTTATTAGGGCCTAAAATTTTTAACTAATATTTTATGATATTTATATCTCACCCATATAAATAAAACTTATTGGACTCCTTTTAAGCCAAAAGTTCTCAATACTCAAATTGTATGATATCAATATCTCATAATGTTAGACATACAAGTAAGATCCATTAGACTCCTTTTTAAGTCAAAATTTTTTAACACTCAAACTCTAATTACATGAATTATTAATTTTTTTTTGCATATACTAGAGGAATCGGTAACTTGTTACATTTTTCATTGCCTCTTCATGGGTTCGAATCCTGCTCCTTGCTACCACTAAATTAATAATATTAAATTTTTACTTATAATAGTAAAATTTATATTAAAATATAATAATTTAAATAAATATATTTCATAAACTTTTAAAAATTATATTTTTATTAAAAATTATGGCTAATTATTTTATTATAACAATAATGATGATTTTAAGTCATATACACAAATTAGAAACTAACTTATGAAATCAACATGCATCTAATATTACCATAAAAACTTTAAAATCAAAGGGGTTTTGTAATAATTTCCAATACCAATTTCATCTCTAAATTATTATCAATGATAATATCTAACATTTTGATTTTTTTTTTTCAGTTAGTAATATGGGATTGAAATGGCCCCACCCATATTACATCATCACCACATAGTGGTAGTACAACAAAGCTTGGATATTATCCATATATAATTTTTGGCCAAACTCAAACTTGGGTATTCTCCTTAAACATTGAGAAATATAACCGGTTGAGCTAATACCCCTTGATTAACATTTTTATTTTTTGGTCAAAACAATGATTTAATATTTTAATATAACACATTTTAAAAACAAATAACTAGTAAAAATATAAAATTCATTGATAGTTTATTTTATTATTTTTTATTATCTCTATAAGTTGATACAAAATTTTAAAATAGTTGGGATTAATTGATTAAATTCATCAAATTTTAAAAATTACACTAGGTTCAAATCTTACCAAATAATATATGCATAAATTGTTAAGATGATGTAAAATTATTGTAATACAATCATAATATAATACAAGTGGAACCCATTTCAATACCACATAACTAATATTATAGATAGGTAATGGCATGAGATCAAGTGGTTAAAAACTTGCAAAGAGTAGGTATGAATCTTGTTAAGTAATACATGTGTAATTGTTAAAATGTTGTAATAATATGGTAATATGATCATGATGTAATACACATTAGCCCATTTCAATATCACATAAAAACAAGTGGTTAAAAACTTGAGATCCTACAGTGTAAATCATAGTTTCAATCTTGTCTAGCAATATATGCATAAGTTCTAAAATGGTTTGTTGTAAAACAACCATGTGCTCCCTTTGAATGATATGTTAATACAAAGGGTTATCTTATCACAATGTCTATCGTAAGAAAAGTATTTGAACTTAATTTGTTTGATATAAAGTTTTGAAATTGGGCTTGTGATAATATATGATTATATTTTATTTATAAATAACCACAATGACTTAGGGTCAAACATTGGGGAATGAATACTTTCACACTATAATCCAAGGTTTTAATCCCTTTGATGACCTTTAAATAAAAAAAAAATTGAATAAATTGATTAAGAACAATGAGTTTCACATCACATATCAAGGTTCTAATATCATGGATGAACATTAAAATTATAAGTCAAAGGGCATGAGCTCAAGTGCTTAAAATATGGACTTTTAGGACAAAAACCCAAATTCAAATCTCGCGAGCACAACTTCTAAATACAACTATGTGGTCTATTAAAATATTCTAGTAATGCAATCATGGTATAATTATTAAAATCATGATTTTTGTATGGGGTTCATTGTTGGATTTTTAAGCCTTATACTACCACAAAATATCACAAGCTATCTCAAAATATCAAAGAGGTCCCAATATAAAATAGCCACAATAATAAAGGTCAAGATAATAATATGATGAGTAGAATAATATGAGCAAATTAATGATTTTTTATATATATATATATATATATATCAAGGCTTATATAATAAAGAAAATAACATTCATTTTATACTAAAATATGAATGTAAATAACCTAAATCATTCATGTACTATGCATGAAGAACAAGTTACAATATTAATTGCTCAAAATGTATACAATATTTATTAATCCTCTTCCTATTACAATAAGATAATAAGATATATGAACTATATTCTATGTCTTCTTATGGAGCATTATCTCCATAATATAGCCATAGTAGTGTGACTCTTTATATACTTGACTATTTTTCTCCATATGCCAAGTCTCATGACTCTTGGCTTATCTACTTGCTACTTGCATCATTGATGAACACTTGACTCTATAATATTTGCACGTATTTACATGAATCTTACACTTCTACTTGCACACCTAATCTAAGACACTTGTTCACACCTTTAAACTATATATTTACACTCTTACATACAAGACACTTGTGCACATTTACTCAACTCACACTTGCAATCTAACTTGCATGACACTTGTGCATATCCTGCACATTACAACTTTACATGGCACTTGTGCATTTTCTACATATTCACACTTATATAAAGAGGTAAATATAACTCACACTCTAACTATAGACTCAACCCTAATTTATTATTTACAAATGTACTATGAAGGCACCATAGGGGTATATTAGCATGTACCAAATAATTTAATATACCTCAACATCCCCTTGTATTACAATATTTGGTTATTGAAGACTTGAGTCTTCAATATTGGTCTTTGTCTTTGTTTTCAATATTCAAGAGATCTTGCATTGTTCATGAATGTTTTCTTCTCTTGAATCTACTTCATCATCTTGAACCTTGGGTTCATATTTGATATTTATGAGATCTGCTCTGAATTCTTCTTCATATTTATTCTTTAACTCTTTAGGTTTTGTATCTTTATGATTTGGATCATGAACTACTTGAACTTTTTCTTTAGCATCAGGTTCATGTGCATGAATAACTTGAACTTATAGATCAAGTGCTTCATTCTTAATTACTTTGTAATATAATTTTAGACCATGTATGATCTATTTTTCTTCTTTGATTTCTAAACACTTTATCAAAAATGTTTTTCCTATTGGAGTATATTACACTATTTGGTACATGCTAATGTACCCCTATGGTACCTTCATGGTGCATACGTAAACTATATATTATGGTTGAGTCATAGTTTAGAGTGTGAGTTATATTTGCCCTTTATGTAAGTGTGAAGTGCAAGAAATGCACAAATATCATGTAAAGTTGTAATATGCAATAAATGCACAAGTGTCATGTGAGTTAGAGTGTAAGTGTAAGTTGAGTCTATATGCACAAGTGTCTTGTATGTATGAGAACAATATGTAATGTAAATATGTGCACAAGTGTCTTAGATTAGAGTATGTAAGTTATAGAAGTGCAAGAGTCATATATAGGTGTGCATACATTATAGAGTCAAATGTTCATCAAATATGCAAGTGTCAAGTAGATAAGCCAAGAGTCATGAGACTTGGCATATGAAAAGGAATAGTCAATTATCCAAAGAGTCATATTACTATGGCTATATTATGGATATAATACTCAATAAGTAAATAACAATTACAATTTGAAGAAAAGAGAAAGTCACTATCATATTTGCAAGAGAAAGAGGAGTAATAAATATTGCATACATTTTGAGCAATTAATATTGTAAGTTATATTACATGCTTCGTACATGTTGATTAAGGATATTTATATTCATATTGTTGCATATTATTGAATTTTATTTGGTTTTTTATAAGCCTTATATTACATATTAATTTGCTCATATTATTCTACTCTTACCATTATCTTGACCTTATTATATTGTGGTTATATTATATTTGATCCTATGATATTTAACCTATGATATTTGTGGTAGTATTAAGACTTAAAAATCCATCAGTGGTATCAGAGCTACCACCAAACTTTGTCCATATTGACAAGAGTTCATTTTAGCCACTTTTGCAAAATCAATTTTATCCAGTTTGATAAAGTTGATTAAGAGTCTATCCACTTTGAAGACAGTGAGACTCAGACTCTATTATAAGGTCATATTGAGTAGAAAAGCTAGAGTCTTTCCATGGTTGAAGAATAACCAGTGAAGACTAGGACTTAACTATATTAACTGGTGATTCAACTTTGAAATAGTTGATCATTCAGGGCTATAGCCAACCCTTGATATTGATAGAGGATACATGGACATTCAATGTCACCTTAACATTGATAGATATTTTATGGACATTGAATATCACCTTGATATTGATAGAAGATACAGGGATATTAATTGTCACCTTGATATTGATAGATATTTTAGGGACATTCAACATCACCTTGACATTGATAAATATTTTAGGGACATTCAACATCACCTTGACATTGATAGAAGATATAGGGACATTCAATGTCACTTTAACATTGATACAGATTTTAGGGACATTCAAAGTCACCTTGATAATAGTAAAGTTTTGATATTAATAGATTAAGCAACAAAAAGAAGATTTAGATCACAAAGATATTGACCTTGACATTGGTCCAAGAAGCCAATATAGAAAATATAGTAGCAATAGAATGAGAAGCATTCAAAGATTTATAAGAAAAGATAGCAACATATTGAGAAGCATTCAGAGCTTCTTAAGAGAAGATAGTTGTAGTGGATTGAGAAGCATTCAAATCTTCCTAATATAAGGAGAGTAGAACAAAAGATATTAGAAGTCAAGAATATCATTCTTGAAGAAGGATAAAGAGGTACATAGATTACTTTATATTGCTTCAAATATTATATTGAGAATATCATTGTTGAATAAGGATAAAGAAGCACCTAGATTACTTTATATTTCTTCAATCATTGGATATACAGTGGATAAGAACTATAAGTTTTCAAGAATATTCAAATATTGACATAGAGGATAAAATTGAAGAATAGAGACACTTCAAAGAAAGAGGTCCATATAGAGAATTGAGGCCCTTATAAGTGGAAATAAAAGAGGTTCTTATACATAAAAAGATAAGCCCTTTATAGAGTAGAAAAAGAGGTTTGGATACAAAGAAGAATTTAAGGGGTTTGAGTTCTAATAGATAGAGGTATATAAGCAAACATACAGTGAAAATAAAGGGCCAATACCTATTCAAAGAATAACATAAAAGAGGCCTAAGATATATCTAGTATATATGATATCTTAAGACATATTCGTAGAAAATAAGAGGTTTGAGACATATGCAGAGAACAAAGTACATAGAGGTTAAATATAAAAGATATTTTAAGGGTCATATTGAAATAATAAGGTAGCCTATATTTATTAAAAGGAAATAAAAGATGTTTATTATAGAAGAGATATTTATAGGTATTAGAGAAAAACCAAGGAGTAAGAGATAAAGTCTTAGATAAAAGTAATAATGTTACATGCAAAGCAACAAGATGTTAATCTAAGCAAAGAGAATAAGATTTATAGAGTTATCAAACATTGATTATAAGACCTACAATAAAAACATCAATTAAAAGCATTCACTAGAAGCATCAAATTCAAAGCATTGAAGAGCCAAAATTGAAAAATTATTGCAAAGCCAAAGTTGAAGCATTGAAGAGCCAAAGTAGAAACATTATTGTAGAGTTGAAGCCAAAGTGATAAAGCCATAATGTTGATGCAGAGAGAAGCCAAAGCGCTGAAGAGATAAATCTAGAATGTTGATGCAAACAAAAACTGATGCATTGAATATAATTCATAACATTGAAGCCAAGGAAAATTAATATGTTGGAGCACTACCTTGGAATGCTACAGACAAAGTGTTACAAATACACCTAGTTGGTAGGTGAGCAAATATTGACTAATAAAGTGAAGTGGAACTAAGATCAATAGAACACACAATCAATAGGAAAATAGAGAAATGCCAAAATTTTCTTGTATTATTTTTCATGGAAGAATGGATCTTCTAGAGACCTACCCTTACAAATTTGAAAATTCCCCCTCAAGTACCATATTTTCCCTTTTCCCACCTAGAACAATCTATTTGAAATTTTAATTTTGGGGGTAAAATTCCCAAGGTCATAACTCATCACTCGTTGCTCAAAATGACTATTGGCGCATGTTTTTGGAAATATCTCGAAGGGGTTGGTGGCCTAATAATGTCCAAAGGGAATTACCACTATTTTTCAGCTCTTTACAAGGCCTCTAAGGCCTTCAAAATTGACCTTCAAGTTTTAGTAGTAGGATTTTCACTAGTTTTGGTAGGGTAGAAGACCTTAAAATTTACATATCTCCCAAACTGATTAGGATATTGAGACGATTATTTTGGCATTGGGTCTACTTCTCCATCCTCTAAACAACTAAACAAACTTTAGAACAAAATAAAACAAATACAAATTTGGGTGATGCAAGATCACTCTTACATCGATGGATGCTCATGCATTATAAAGTTGATGTAACGCCTAAGCATTAAAATTGCATTTTAGAATCTAAGTAGTAACATGGAAGGAAAGAAAAGTTTATAAAATACCATTTGAGGGGAGGTTACATGCCTGAGGAAGAAGTTTTATAACATAGGTGTAACAACAGACCTTCACTTGCATGTTTACTTACAAGTGTAAGTTTGTGAACAATATTTGAGAAGTTTGAAAGGAAGCGAGAACAAGTTAGAAGTAAGCACATAAGACACTCAAAGTGGAGTGACCAATTTATACATGCACAACAACAAAAATAAGGTTGGTTGGAATAGTTTAGGGTTTTAATATATTTGATGTTTAATTTTGGAAACTAGGAGAGATAAGGTTAATTTTGAAAAGTAAAAGAGATAAAGTTAATTTAAAGTTTAAATTTGAAATGTAAGAGAGATAAGTTTTTATTTGAAGTTTTAAAGTTTTTTATAGTTGTTATATGTGGTGATAAGCGAGGGTTAATTAAGTTTCTTTAAATTTTTTAAAATACTTTATTAGGTTGGAGTGATAAGGACTTCAACTAGTTTATTTGATTGTTAAAAACTTTTAAGTTTGAAGTTTTGAAGAATATTTAATTTGTTATTTGAGAAATTTATAAATTAAAAAGTTTTTAGAGTTTTGTACAAATATAAATTTATTGAATATAAAAGGTTTTCAACACCAAAATTTAGGAAAACATAAATTTGTAAAATTACATATTAGTTTCTAAAACTAGGGAGACAAGGTTTACTACTTCATAGTAATTAAATTATGAACTTTGAATTATTTAAACATAGGGAGATATAAGGTCGTCTACTTCAAAAGTTTCATATCATGGAAGAAATTATTAAAATTGCATTCAAAAAGGATAGTGAAGAAATAATGAGCAAGTTAAAGTTTTATTTTCAAAAGATGATAGATGATCTTGATAAAAAAGAATCATTAAATATTTATGAGGATCCAAAATTGAGTCTTGTTACTACAAAATAAAAAACTATTAAAACCATTGAATATTATCATCATCTTCAACTTATCTACATGGAAAATAAGACAAGAGCAGCCTTGGAAGTACATAAAAGGTTATGTTATTTTACCAAGAAAACATATGAACTTGAAACTCTAGAAAGGATTAATAAAGCAATAAAAATATGTTCAAGATGCATTTATTGTAATAGAATTGGTCATGAAAAAGCAAATTGTTGGAGATTTCATCCATGTAAATATTGTGGAAGAAAATCCGATTCTTCTATTTTTTGTTGGTACAAGGAGAAATATTGTAGAAGGTTTGAAAGAGCATTATCGTTTAGATTAGACTATTTTTTTCATATACTTGTTTCTGAAGCATATTCTAACATGGATCCAAGTGCGCAATTTCTAAAATACAAGAAGAGAAAACATTCAAAAAATAAGGAAAAGAAAAATGGATCAAATATGGTCCAAAATTTTCTTACAAATAAGGTAGATTTCATAGTCAATCTAAGTGTAAAGGCAAAGGAAATATTCTTATGCGAGAATATAATGACAATGAGAGAGTTCAAGAAGTTTATAATATTAAACCTATAAATATTTAAGAACATGAAGTTGAATCTAAAGAAACTAAAGATGAACTTGATGGAGCTCAAGCAGAAGATCACATGCATTGCAAGGTCACTTGAAGAATTAACATGAATATGAAGACCATGATTGAATATTAAAGTCTTCAATAACCAAATAATATAATATAGAGGGGATATTGGAGTATATTACATTATTTGGTACATACTAATGTATCCCCATGGTACCTTTATGGTACATATGTAAATAATAAATTAGATTTGAGTCAGTTTAGAGTGAGTTATATTTCCCAATTATGTAAGTGTGAATGTGCAAGAAATGCACAAGTGTCATGTAAAGTTGTAATGTGCAAGAAATGCAAAAGTGTCATGTGAGTTAGAGTGCAAGTGTAATTTGAGTCTATGTGCACAAATGTCTTGTATGTATGAGAACAATATTGTTGAAAATTTTGAGTGGTTGTGTTGTCATTGATTTCAAGAGTTAGTGTCAGTGATCAATGCAAGGTTTTGGCAAAAGGAGGGTTAAAATATTTATATTTTAAGCCCAAAATATTTGGTTTAAAAAGCTTCACATTATTGGTCAAAATGTTGGATAAATATTCTAAAGGAAGGGGATATCTAGGCCCAAAGGAAATAATCTTATATTATTTATTATTATAATATTAAGGTTTAAAAATAAT